>CM043116.1:71206071-71295112 GCA_023701765.1 Hylyphantes graminicola
ATTTCCAAAGCATCCCTTCAAAACCACACAAACATCCCAATACACCTGCCAAAACCTTTTCTCGTAAACCATTCATACGGGGTCTACACCAGGAAGCCCACGGACGCTAATACCGAGCGTACCACGTTCGGTCCAATGCTCCCTCTGATTGAACGCATGCGACAAGAAACACTTGTAGAGATAAGATGGAACGTTTTTCGGGTCGTTCTCTTGTTCGATTTAGAATATTTTTCGAGAGTTGTTATTGGATGCTGTTTCGAAGACATTTCATGTGCATTGTTTTTATGAGACAAAGTTGTCAGGTTTTGGAAGATTAGACTTGGCGCCCAGGAAAGATGCCTTTCTTAATTTTAGTACTTTTTTTCTATAATGGGGCCGCAATATAAGCAGTCAAGCCTCTGCAGACTCGGCATATTACCCAGAACTGATAGCCATTTTTTTGTGGCACCATCTAGGCGGCTCTCGCTACCAAATTTTGACGCTCAAATTACAATGAACCTGAGCTCTCTGTGTATGTTAGAGTATGCCGAGAGAACTCTAGCCAAATAGATACTCCAGGGATCTTTTACATGCTACATAATCATATGAATTGCGTGCCCAAGATTTTCCCATTCAGAAAATCCGACGACAAAGCAGGGGCTCGAACTGGTGATCCTGGGCTTATAAGGTGGACGCGTTTAACCTTTCAGCCCCTGAGCCGCTAATTTGAGTACTTAAAAAAATATAACTGAGTTTTCAATGTGACTTAACTGATTGACTTCGTCCGAAATAAATTGACTAGTACCCAGCATGGTCTGCATTTGACTTATAAAATGATTATTTAAATTAACTTAAGTAGTACGCTTCTTTTCGCATGGCAAGAAAACTTCTCACCGCCTTTAATGAGATAGTAACTAAGAAACTCCTATTGTAATCGGAAAAATTTAGTTTGAACTCTCCGTAGAATTTAAATGTTTTATTACGTCTTATACCGTAAAAAGTAAAATTTCACAGGTCTTATCAGGGTTTTATAAAAGTTTACTTCTTTTTTAGTGCTAATGTATTTTGATTTCAGTTGGCTTTTAAGACCATAGAATCATCTATTAGCTATTGCTAGTCTGCTTTTAATTTCGAGCTTTAACCCTACTAAAAATGGTCAGTAGAGATCAATAGAAAATTTTTATGTGGAAATGGCCTACTGGTACCAATAGCAATCTCTATTGATATCTATACAAATCTCTAGTGATCTCTATTGATATCCATTCAAATATCTACTGATCTCTATAGATATCAGTGCAGACCTATTGATGTCATTTGAGATCAGTAGCTTACTGATATTTTCTTTACTGGTGTCGTTAGAGCTCTATTGATATCAATACGAAATATTTTCAGTAGGTTACTGATATCAATAGCTTCTACTGATAACAATAGAGACATCCTTAGAAGTAAGTACACATCAATAAAGCTGTACTTATGTCAATAGATTTTTGTATTGGTCTCTATGTATCATTTTTAGTAGGGAAGTCATTGCAGATTGAGATTATTGTGCCTAGGTATTTAAACTGCTTAACATTTTCTTCTAGTTTAATAAAAAAAATAACTACTATGATGGGCAACTTTGCACACGCACTTACTGTTTTATGGTAAACACCCCATGAGTAGTGCTACTGGAAAATATATGATATAATGGCAGATCTCGATTTGGCGATTGACCATGCATTACCAGCATTGAAAATACCAAAATGTAGTAAACGTTTAGACATTTTTTTCTTTCGTAGAACTCAATAGGAATAGCATACCAACTTCGTTGAATTTCAAGCAAGTCGCAAATGAACACACCGGCCATTATATCATAGTTGTACGGTATTACTCCGTTTGCAGCAGATATATGTCACAATAAAGCTAGCAACAACAATAATGCCTCCAGTTTTAAAGTGAAGTTCCAGAAAATATTTTCCTAGTGCATAAATGACAACAAATCCTTGCTACTTTAACATCCTCTTCTTACCCCTCCGGCGGGAAAAATCTCATACCCTAGATATAAAAATAAGTCGCATTAGGCAGATAATTTTTTGCTCGACTCCTTGTGATGAAAACCCGTGCCGGCATACAGCAGAATATCGGTTTTGTTAAACGGTGGAAAAGATTGTCAACATGGATATAGAAAAATGTAGAGATGGGTTTAGTTGTTTGCGTTCTACTGGTTGCTTTGTTTTAGTATTTGGATAAGGGTAGGGTAAAAGAGTATTGGATTTGTCGATGTTTTTAAAGCGTTTTTGTTTGATGTTTTTTCAATAATTTTTGATAGTTCATGTATGAATTTTTTAATGTATGGATGATTTATTTGAAGAAAAATTCCATAAATTTTAAAAATCTTGGATTCTGAAGCATGGCGTATTACGATATGAAATACATCTTCCAAGCTTGATTTTTTTCCAAAATATTAGTAGGATGCATATAAGAATATACATAGTCCTTTTTTAATACAAATATATATCGTCTTTTCACTTCTATACGAAAACTGCCATAATAATTTTTTATGAAATTCTAATAGATTTTTCAGTGCATAAAGAAACGTGTTTTCCTATTATTCCATTGCATAAAAATAATGTACTTTTCTTTCTACCTATCTCTTATAAATATGGAACCCCAAAGTTATGATATTTTGAACAATAATTGCTACTATAGCGATAGTCACTTATATGGAACACTTCATATCAATTTATACGACACATTGATTTATCGCAGTTGTATTTCTTTTAACAGAAAACAACATTAAACCTTTACTTTTTAAAAAATAATACGCAAATTGAATGCCATCGTAAGACTCCATTAGATTTGATACCCAAACAACCTACAAAAAAAATGTGCTATTTTCTAAAAATTACCCACAAAACATTTATTTCTTCAATAAACATGTACGATCACACTAGCTCTTGACAAAAACGTAGCTGGATAGAAAATTCTATTTGTCGAATCTCGGAGGTAACGCCTCCTTGCCTCCCTGTGCATTTTACATTTATTTTGATTTATAAAGGAAAGTTTCATTTATTGAACTTCTACTATTGTTAAAAAATTTTGAAAATCTCAGACACCAATGGGTTTGGCAATAGCTCCACGGTCTTGTTTTAATTTCTCTAGAATTACTTTTGTTTTGGTTGTTTTTTTTGGTAGTGATAATCAGGTTTGTGTGCTGACCAAGCACACTAACCTGAATATAGGTCTACCTACCAACCAAATTAACCAAATCAAACGTAATCAGATAGAAAGGAAAACAAGACCGCGGAGTTATTGCCAGATCCTCCATGAAACAACCCCATAGCCAAAATTTTTAAAATAAATTATCGTTTTATATGAACTTCTTTAAATAAAAAAAAATATTTAACAAAAAAAATAGAACTTTGTTTTATTAAAAATCATACTGGACAAAAGAAAACATACTTTTCTAAAAAGCAAAGCAATGTATATTTTATTTTAAGACATTTGATACTTTATTCAACATGTTTCGATAATTAAGAATATTTTTTTACACCCCCTCCCCTTAAACACGATTTTCACAAACACCCCTAAATAAAGTAAACAAAATTGTTTACTTATCTATGATACCTACATACAGCAATATCAAAAAATCTTCTACTCAAATTTCCTCTCAAGAAATACCGTTCAAAGAAAGACACTTCCATTCACAGTCTTCCTTTACGAATACAACTCGAACTCATCTTCATTTCTCGAGTAAAAGATATCATTTATGCTTCGTCTAATGGCAACTGGGTGTCTTGTGACGTATTAGCGCATTTCCAGGAATCTTTTCTGCAAATGTGGCTCTTTATTTTAATTAATGTTTCCAAATGCCGTGTTGTGTGACATCATGGAGAGGGTGTTTTTGATTGGATGGTTCTTGGGGGTTATTAGCAAGAGAAATTTGTAATGGGAATTTTGGTTTTGGTATTTTGTTCTGAATAATAAACAGGGATGTTTTTGAAGTTGATTAAATTAGGTAGTATGTATGGATAAAGGAGATTAGAATTGAAATAAATAGTAGAGATTGAGCTAGATAGCATAGATTACAGATAAAGCCATTAAGAGGTAATAGTTAAATAAAAAAAATAATGTGCTCATTTGATATTTTTTAAAAAATCATTTCCTTACTTTTATAAAAGCTTCGTTCTAAGGTTCATGTCCACAGAATCCCAGACAGGCTTCACGACGATTAAATGGTTGGTAGAAAGATTTAATCGTTTCCGGCTGTCTATTTCTAGCCTTCCGTGAGGAGCTTAAACGTCACTTAACTCGGCCTTGTCAAGTGACGAGGTTGGCAAGCGGGAAACTATCTATCGTACATTAACGCCATCGGTACTTTAAACTCCACAGATTTAACTAACACATCTGTCCTAGTGACTTCTAAGTTTTTTTCCCAACACAAATACGCTTTTTGTAGGGCTGTGTTACGAACTGAGAACCTTCTCGTTGAGAAACTGGTCTATTATCGTCACGACGATGGGCACCCACGGCTAGTTGGTGAGTTAATATACTATTTAACTTTTTTTTTTGTCTTTATTACTATACTACTATTAGCAGCCAAGAAAGCTTTTCATGTCCAAATGGACAATTAACGTTGAACAAAGCCTTATTTGTGACTAAAAAATACTACTATTTGTGGCTACATTTTTTGTTAATTTTTTAATTTTTATTTCAAAAGAGCACAACTTCACCAACTTTATTATGTTTCAAGGTAAAAAAAAAATATTTAAAAAATCAATCGTTCATTAGATTTTTAATAAGTAGCTACTGCGATAATTCCATTACCGTAAGCATAAAAAGAATTTCCATTGACACAGTTTTCTAGTATTCTTTGCTTTTCCTATTAATGTGTCTCTCTCTCTTACAAATTGTTTTTGAATATATTCATGCATTTTGAAATTCAGCACCGTTTAAACTAGCTTTTACAATGTTTTTATTTTGATCTTTTTACAACAAATTTCTGATATTCAATGTTTCATATATTTTTAAAAAGCTCCACCGTTTAAACTATTCAATTTCCTTCAAAAAACGATAACCTGTGCTGTTTTAAATAAAGATGTCCATTTTTTTAATCAATTTTTATCGGATTCCGTTACCACCCCTTAAAACATCCAATTCCCAAACAGTAACGTCAAAGACTTACCATTGGATCTATGAGTTTGATAAATCTGTAACTGATATTATAACTTTTTTTGTCTAAATATAGTAACCCCTTGTGGGGTTACTTCTAACAGTAACCCCTTAACAATGCCGTCGGCTTTTTGAACACCATTAGCAAAAGATAAACTTGATTTTGGACCAACCTCGGTCCAAAATCAAGTTTATTGGTCGGCAAAATGGTTTATTGGTCAAAATCAAGTAGTTATAGTCTTCAATTTTTGTATTGTATTTGATTAATTTCAAATTAGTTTTTCGTGTAACATTATTTGCCATACAAAATTCCAGGGCGATTGTCTTCTTTTAACTTACATTATATTTACTTAGATAAACTTGAACAGGAAGCTCATTCTCGTGTGGCAAACTTTCTTGCCAACCTTCGTTAATGTGTTAATGAAGTAATAAGATCAGAAAGAAATGGATCCGTCTACGCTATTGGTGACTGGTGCACGTTAAATTTGTGGCCGCAAAATCGTCCAAGTTCCGTTACCAATTCAATACATCTGGAGGTGACAAGCCAAGTCTTGTATCCTTTTCCTTGGCCTCTGTCTCTAAATTATAAAGGAAGCTGGGGAGCCCAGTTGGTTAGGCATTCGCCAAGCATGCGAAAGGTCCCAGGTTCGGGTCCGGGCATCGCTTAGATAACAATCGACCGATAAACGTCCCGTGCAGCCAAAATGTCCAACGAATAATATCCCATATAGAGGGATATATTATAATGAAATACGGATCCTCACTCCATTGCTTCATTATTTATCCCATTGCATTTTTTTTTATTTATAGCTTTTAAGTATACAATTTTTTTTCTTGGACACTACGTAAATTTGTCTTTGTACTGATTCCTTATAATCCCCTTTTAAATTATATATATATATATATATATATATATATTATATATATATATATATATATATATATATATATATATATTATATATATATATATATATATATATCGTTAAAATATAGATAAATATGTATTATTTTCTAAACCTAAACAATTTTCATTAAAGTTCTTACTATTTAACGGACTACTTTAATTCAATCAATATAAAATGCCACTTTGTTAAACCAAACAATATTTTTTCTTCTCATCATATTTTTTTATAAAAGATTAAGAAACATTCTTTCAATAAATATAAAAAAAAGAAACAAAGTAAAAGTTAGAGTATTTATTCCAACCATCCCCACGGGAATTTATTCGAAACTTTGTAACTATGGGATCTGGCAGCATCGCGTTTTCCCCCGAGAATTGGCTGGAAACGAGGTATTTCACAAATCAGTTGCGTTGTCATAGCAACAATTACCGTTTAATTCCCGACGCTTGCTTTCGCGAATTTCGTCGCCAATGAGAGTGTTATTGGCAGGATAAAATGTTTAGCACTTGTTTAGTTTATTGTATCTGAACACACAAATTTTGTTTGCATAGATATTTAGTGTTGAAAATAGCTTTGTATGATACAAATAAATCAATGAATGGAAAGAGCTTTTGTAAGAATTTATTTTTGGAATTGATGTCATGAAGTTAGATATTGAGTCTAATATCTTTCTTGTTGCAATTTGGAACGTCATTTATATTTACTTACAATATAATGAAAAATATATAAATAACTAATCAGCAAACAAAATTTTAATTTTGAACTTTTGGTATTTTATTGTTTCTTTTTTTTTTTTACAAAAAAAGTATTTATCTTTTGTCACTAATATAGCAAAAAACTATA
The DNA here is from genome assembly GCA_023701765.1 of Hylyphantes graminicola. Classification (NCBI taxonomy): domain Eukaryota; kingdom Metazoa; phylum Arthropoda; class Arachnida; order Araneae; family Linyphiidae; genus Hylyphantes; species Hylyphantes graminicola. The sequence continues at coordinate 71,212,949 of CM043116.1, forward strand.
TGCAATATTTATTATTTATCACAATTTTATTCATTTTAAAATTTGAATCAGCCATATTTAAAATAACGCCTTTAAGACCGGTCATCAGGTGGCGCTAATTTAAGTTTATGGGACTAAATTTTTAAGTTTTATCGAAAAAGTGCCTTAAACAGCATCAATGTCTTCTATGAGGGTTATTAGTAACTAAAAATTTGAAATGGAATGTAATAGATGAAAAAACACAGATTTGTCGAGAGGGAGCTCTACTTTAATATAATAAAGTGGATTATATTATTTGTTGCCATATGGCAACAGTATGCTCTAGACTCTTGAGGGATAAACTTTTTAATGTTGATTATAATTACACAATACACATTCATATTAGGCATATGAAACACCTTAATTTAAGCACCTTGGGTAAAACTTATAATAAAGATCATTTTTAAAGCAATACTATTTAATTAGTTTTTCAAATTTTTTTATAGTTGGTTCCGATTGAAATTAGCTTCTAGTCCGTAGCTCTACACTGGCCAACTCTTTTTGTGACAGACATGACATAAGACACGTTTCTTGCGCCTTTTTAAGTAATAAATGTTATTTGATTTGTAAAAGATTGCCATGGGAGAATCCAAACAAAGCTTCATTGTAAAAAACACTAAATTTTTCAGTCAAGATTTTAATAAATTGAATTAAAACATGCTGTGGCAGACATGAAAAAATGCGACATGTATGTATGAGTGACCGTGTATTATTACCATTTGCTCTTAATTGGTATGCATTTCAAGTCTAGAACTTTTTTGGAATCAATATAAGATTCGGACATGCGAACCAGAAAAGAAAAAATAATTATATAAAAATTATAATAAAAAATAATTATTTAGTTGGAATTTAAAAAATGATGTCCATGGTGAAATTTCCGTTGAATCAACCCACTACATAAAACATTGCTTTTGAACACAATCATCGTGTTGTTTCAAAAAGTAATTACCGGTAACTATATTCTGGAACTGGTCCTAATTTGAAGAATAAGTTTCTCATAGATATTTATAACTGATTCCGATTTAAATGAGTTTCTATTAAGGATATCTGATGCATCAAACATTGCTTCAGACTGAAAACGACTAATTGAAAAAATAATCCTCTCCTGCAATTCCATAATCTGCTGAAAAAGTGTCAAAACAATTCACGTTTCTCTCAAAAATAATAAGATATCATAAACATTACTCCTTTTCCCCTCCCATTCTATAAAATAATCCACCTGTCTTTGAAAGAGAATTCAAACTCGAACTTACCCAATCTATGAATTGGAGCAAGAGCGACTTATGTCCATTTTTTGGATTGGCTTATTTTCATTCTAGAAGACTTAAAGCAAAGAAGTCAGAAAATAATAGAAAGTAATGATTGCTTTCAGAGTGAAAAAGGTTCAAGTTAATATTAAACATATGCAATGGTTCTGCTCCGAGAAGCTTAAAAACTGCTCTTTCTAGATTTGCATTGCTTAAATTCTTGGATTTTGGACTTATGTGTAGGAATCAAGAAGCATTAACTGTATATTAAGAAAGCATTGTAGTGCTCTTGACTCATAGTAAAAGGATTATTAAGAAATATTTGCTTGGAATTGTTTTCACAAACTTTAGACGATTATGAAGCCGTATTTTATGTTGCTACTTTTGAAATCTTAGAGTAACTGGAAATGGTATTTGTTGAACTTATATGACGAATTCCAAAAGTGTATTCTCTGAACAGTGTTTAATTTGTTTGTCTATAAATGGTAAATGTTCTTTAAGAAACTTACTAAACACTTTTTGCAAATTCAGTAGTGCTATAGTAATTAAATGCATTATATTTTATTATTACGTCATGAATATCAACTAATACAAAGTTAAATTAAGATGCTAGGTTCTAATATATTCTCTTCAATTCTGATTTCTTTAATTCTGAGCTATATTATCTTTTAATTCTGCATGTTCCACACTAAATGAACTCTAAAAATTGCAAACATAAAAGGCTTAGGTCAATCCAAAATGGTGGCGGCAGAGTGCGGCAGTAGGCTATAATCAATAGTGTTATATAAATTCTATGCCCTACTTCACTCTAAAAAATCAATTTTTAAAGACTTAGGTCAGTCCAAAATGATACTGATAATAAGATACAAAATTTATTTCAGAAGTTAGGCCTTTAAACAGCGTTATTAAAATTCTGTGCCCCAAACAGCTCTTTAGAAAAAAACACTATTCTAATAGCTTAGGACAATCCAATATGGCTCCGACAATGTGATACAAAGTTTATTTAAAAAAACTAGACTTTAATCTATCGTGTTGTTTAAATACTGCGCCATACTTAACGCTTTAAAAAAAATTCTATTCAAAAAGGCTAATGTCAATCCAAAATGGCGCCGAGAATCGCTGCTACCGTTGCCAACCGCGAGCACAAAGTACCTAGTTATTATGATCTTTTTTGTCTTTATAATACGACGAACTAGATGGGGTAACGAAAAAACAAAAGATTTATGATTACAAGAGGAAATTAATGTGTAACATTATTAATGGTCTCTGTCCCAACATCTCGAGTAATAACAGTATTATTACGATGTATAAAATTTTTCTATCTATTCTGGGACACAATAGACAATCTTGGCCTTGTTTGAAGTTTGTAATGAGTTTTTGGAGAATGTTTTATTTGATAACTGACTGAACATCTATTTTTATCAGCTACAAGTGTTGGTTTTGAATTTAGTTTGTTTTATCGCTTTTTTTTATTCGCACGAATTGTTGATTTATTGTTCATTCTTTGTGTTACATTGTTGATTGCGACATACTGTTTTTTGAAAAAGAAAACGTGTCGAAAGAGAATTTAATTAACTTCCAAAAGAGTGACGAATTATTGTTTGCAATTTTTGTTACTTTGGTACCATTTGCAACTGTCTCTAAAATTCATTGGTAAGGAAATTTACTTGGTTCAAGAATGCAATAAACACCTGAACTGATATGTTTTTTTTTAATTAATTGCTTTTTCAGTACTAAGCTAGAAACCATAATTTTTCACAGGTATGGTGTATTCCAAATTGCGTGCTTGATCAGAGAAACGCTTATAAGCCTTCGTCATGTAAAACAGACACCGGAAGAGTTTTTACTGTCACAGAAAAGGAAGTACACCCAAAGCGAAGGCGGGAATCGAACGCGCACCCGTTATCGCGAACAGACTGCTGGCCTGCAATGCTAACCACACGGCCATCCGGGCCTCACCAAATATTAAGACGGAGATCATTTGTTGTTGTTTAACCCTCAAATGCATACTGTTGCCGTCTGGCAACAAGTAACATAATCCACTTTATTCTATTAAAGTAGAGCTCCCTCTAGGCAAATCTGTGTTTTTTCATCGATTACATTCCATTTTGAGGTTTTAATTACTAATAACCCTCCTAGATGACAGTAGTAAAAAGGGTATTCAAAATTAAAGAGTGAAATTATTTACTGTTGTGAAATTATATCTTCGGCAGTATTCAAAGTAGTATAATAATATTAGTACTAAAATACAAATAAATTGTTTTGAAAAAATAATTATAGTTCAAGAGGGTTATTTTAAAATATATTTAGTAGTTTTCTCTAATTATTCTTATCAAAATTGGAATTTTGTAGTTGGTTTTTGTCATATGGCAAACATTTTAAAAATTGAAATTATTTAAATTCCAATGCAGTTAATTTTTTTTCAGTATTTTCCCCATAATGTATGAGTATTAAAAATGCAAATATATTTTTTTCGGGGTTAAAATAAAAAAAAATCATGCATTACAGGGTTAACGTAGACCTATAATTGATGGATATGAGTTTCATGACTTGTGTATCTGGCTTATTCAGAACCGCAATGCAGATTTTAAACTTCTTTAAGTAACACAATGTAGAACATATAGCAATGTAATTGATTAGACGCTTGCATTTTAGACATAAATCCGCCTTTTGTATGACAATTCTAAAGAAAACGACGTTAAGATTATATTTAGACGTATTTACGGTTCTGGAGCTTTTGATCCCTCATGACGTATTACTCTGAAGCAGTCTTTGTATTTAATTCTATTCGTCTATGGCAAAACGAAATCTTTTATAAGAGAATAGTAATTAATCATTTTAATCACACACGCTAAAGATATTTTTTTCCTGAATGTGACGGAACGGGTTCGAGGTTAAATGCACGGAATTTGAATTATCGTTTGCACCAATGATTTCGGGATATTAAAAAAAAGAATAAGTCTCACAAAGAAATGGAATCATCTAGGTTCTATTGTTATAGGAATTACCTAAGTTATTTCAAAATATAATGTGCTTTTTAATGCTTTAGTTACATAACGATATAATGAATGTCGGCTCTGTGACGAATGTGATGGAACTGGTTCGAGGTTAAATGCATGGAATTTGAATTATCGTTTGTGTCGATGATTTCAGTATATTAAAGAGAATTAGTCTTACAAAGAAATATAATGCCCAGTTCTCGTAAAACTATGGCAAAACGAAATATTTTATAAGAGAATGATAATTAATCATTTTAATCACACACGCTTAAGATATTTTTTTCCTGAATGTGACGGAACGGGTTCGAGGTTAAATGCACTGAATTTGAATTATCGCTTGCGCCAATGATTTCGGGATATTAAAAAAAAGAAGTCTCACAAAGAAATGGAATTATCTAGATTATAATGTTATTGGAATAACCAAAGTTATTTCAGAATATATATCGTATTTAACTGGTTCGAGGTAAAATACACGGAATTTGTTTGGCAATTCAAACTTATCCTATATTAGAGACATGTAAAAATCCCTTACCTTCTTAAGATCCGAACAAAATTCTACACGTATATTCTTAATGCAAACATACTTTTCATACAAATATATGCTAAAAAGTATGTTTTGCAAATATTTTTTTTAATTATGTTAATCGTTACTTTAGGACACGTCTTAAACTCTAAAAATACACAATTTTTGGGGCTATAATTGCAACAAAAAAAGCCGTATCACTTATTTGTAGTTAACAGATTATTTTAGCATTGTTTTTAATGCAAAATGAATTTAAAATTAACTACTCAAATAACTTTTTGAAAAGTTTTTACAAAAAATTATATTTTTTTAAGAACTCTAATATCGTATTAACCCTCGTTCAACTTCATTTTTTATCGAAATATATGACTGATACCTGTAATCAAAGGCTAAAAACTGATATTTGGATCTTCTTCTATCAGACCCGGTCATTTTTGGAAATAATGAAATAATTAACGTGTTAATTGTTTGTGTTGAGGTTTTACAAAATGTCCCCAATTGGGGACGCCAGGCCGCAAGAGGTTAAATAATAGTGTCTTTGATATTCTCGGGGCACTTTGCCAACCACAAACAGCTCAGATTAGTTGTTTTATAAGCAAAATATTGTCAACTAGATCACCCCAGATGGTGTTAATACATTTTCTCTCATGTTCGGTTAATTTGCTGAATCTGCAAAGACCTAACCCGCCAATTATTGGAGTCGAAGTGATTGCCAATCAGAAGTAAGTGTGTATTAATTACAACAATCTGCATGGCTTCAAATTCAAAATTTAAATTAAATATGTGACATTTAAAATGAGAAATATTTATCTTATTTAGATTTTCAGTGTGGTATAAGACATCTTCTAAACATTAAAAAATAAAGTTTTAGTGTGTAGTCATTAGTTTCCAAAATGTATTTCACTAATTCAATTTAAATGTTTCCAAACTCAAAACCTAATATCGTAAATGACTAAATCTCTAATTGTAGTCCTAAAGGATATTAAATCAAAACAAATTAAGAACTTATGAAGAAATTCATAATAAGATCACTAAAAAGTTAGTTATCATCTTACCTGATATCTTAATTGCAAAGTCAATTAAAAACCTTACCCACTAATCCTATATTTCAACTTTCCCTAACTTTTGACAGTTATTTCATTAAAAATATAAAAGAACTTTAATTTTTTCTCTCTTTAATTCATAATTTTTTTCCTTATGGAAATGTCAACGACGGATTTGACAATTATGTTCCTTTTCGCTTAGGTGGTTAAGTGAAATTATAAAAAGAATTTCTGCCTTTTAATAAAGAGATCATCGTTGATTGGATAATGAAAAGTGCATTTGGGTGTGACACTTTTACAACAATTTTTAACGGACGCTCATTTAAATTTATTCAAGTATTCTACAATGGGAAGGTAAACTGTATGGTATGGTAATGGGTACATACGGGTGGTTATAAAATAACGCTCGCTATTCGGAGTGGTTTGTAGCTTGAATGGATAATCCAAATGCAAAAAACTTTGAGACACTTACTAATCATGAAGGGGGAGAATAGAATCATAGAAAGGGGGGGGGGGGAGAATGTAATCATAAAAAACAAACTCGTCACGTGACCAGGGTTCTAAATCACGAGGCGTAATTGGATGTGTTAGCCGTAATTGACCATGTCTCGTAATTTAGAACCTTGATCAAGAGACAAGTTCCTTTTTTATGATTTCATTCTGTTTCGAAAAAAGAAACTCGTCTCTTGACCAGGGTTCTAATTACCAGGGTTCTAATGCAAGAGTTTGTTTTTTATAATTCTTTTAAAATAAGTTTCTTTTGCTTTGTTTCTTTTGTTTCGTTTGCTTTTCTATAAAGTTTTTATAATTTTTATATTCTTTTTTTCTGATTATTTTTAAGGATTCTGTTTTTTTTTAATGGTTCCATTCGTGTAACCCCTTCTTGATTAGTAAGTTTCTCAAGTTTTTGGTGCATTCGGATTATTCATTCAAGCTACAGACCACTCCGAATAGCGTGCGTGATTTTATAACCACCCTGTATATATTCCAGCTTGGTGTGCTTGTTCGGGGTAAACTGTAGTTACTAGTCTATTAATTTGTACCATTGTTGTAAAAACTCTACAACTTCAATCTACAAGAAAGTATGCTTGATTACTGATTATTTGAGGGCACACATGACCCAATTCATTGTTGTGGTTAGCGCAGTTTATCTGTCTACGGCAGTATTGAGTAATATGAAAAGTATTTTCCACAATGTGTAAAAGTATTTTTAACAATAAACAAAACGCTTCATTACTAAGTGGTACAGAAATAGTTTGAGTGTACAGTTGTCATTTTATGGTTTCGTGTACTGTTGCAAAACAAGATTTCAAGATAAAAGGGTTCCATAGTCCACTTTTACAACAGTTTTAAATAACGTTTTTTTTTTTTTTTAACTTTTCGGGTACTGAGGAAAAAAATAAAAATAATAACGCGGTGCTTTGGTAGACAAATGGTTAGAAATAGTTTGCTTATGTGATACACAGTACGAATCTCTATAAAGTTATAATGTTAACCGTTCTTTCTTAATAACTCTCAATTAATTTCTTGCCGATCCATCAGTTCAAACGTTTTAATATAGGCGTCAATACATTCTTTCCCAGAGACACAACAGACGCAGCAGAATTAGTTTTGCCTTCTGATCAACTCCTCTCATAACCATTAAAAATAGAGCCGCTTTCTAATAAGACCTCGAGATGTGAGGTTATGTATGCTTTGGCGGCCTTTCTTGGACTTCTTTAACAGCCGTATTTTCTTACGTTTGACTACTTTGAATATTTGATATGAATTGATAAAGATCTGGAAGATATCTTCTTTTTAGAATTACCTACACAAATAGTATGGTTAGATTATGTTTGAATTATCGTAATTCTAGAGCTACACGAGGGCTATTGTCGACGGGCGTCGTATTTTAGAAACACAGTCAAGCGACGAGCCGACTCCTGAATAGGCACCAAGTGCAACCGTTAAGGGCGACATCATACGCAGCACTAGGATTTTGAAGGATATTTACACAAATAGTATGCTCTCCTATGATGTAGATGTCATTCTATTCCATTTATAGTTGTCATTTTAGAGTTACATGTACTATTATAAAACTAGATTTAAAGATAAAAGGAATTCATATATAAGATAAACCTGAACGTATGTTTAGTAACTCATTATATTCCAATCCACTTATTTACAAGCTTAACATCAGCTATAATTTAAATATAACATTCCATTTCCAAGTCTGTTTCATCTGAATGTTATCATGGGGACTGAGGCATTTCTGCTATACATATATTTTGTGACGTCCCAGGGAGCTTCTCAGGCTTTATCAGTAGAGTCGGCCGTGGTGTGGGAGGGTACGATATTGCGGCTATTTATAAGCAATGCGATTTGCATATTGGTCCGATACTTGACCTAGAAACGCACCAAACTTATAGTTACTGGTAATGCGATTATGTGAAGGCTCTACTCTGGGTCTGCAACGCTAAGATTGTGTTATTTGAAGTAGTGCAGAAAGAAATCTATATATACCATCGATATTTTAAAAAAAATATTATTAATTAGTATCATTTTAAGTTACCTAAATATCATTTTAAGCGTTTTCATCAAGTTTAATTAAAAATTATTTAAAAAAAAATTTAAAATCAAAATATTTAAATTTTTATTAATTTTTTTAGAAAAAAGTTCTTAAAATAATTTCTAATTAAAATTGAGCTGAGAATTTAGGTATAAGTCTTTGTTTGTACATATTTGTACAATATAAAGTCATTTTCTTGGTCATTTTTTCAATTTTGACCTCACAATTTGCCGCGCAAGCCTAATCACACTGTGTCCAAATAGCTTCATGTTTAATATCATTTATTTTAGTTTTGGCTAAAGTTTCATAAATTTAAAAACTTGTTTTATAATAAATAAATCTTGTAGAATTACATATAAAAAATTATACTCATTTATTGAGTAGTTAAAAAATGACATGAAAGATCAAACTGTGCTTTGGAGTATCTTCTTTGCACATTTTTAAGACTCCTATGACCCCTTAAGAGAATTATATAATCAGTAAGACATTAACATTGTGTAAAGCAGTGATGTAAATGGAGATTATAGGTATCTAGTCTTTTTGATTGTTGTCGATAAAAAAAACTTTTAATTAAATATATTTTATGTCGTGCAAAGAGTTTATTTAAACTACATAAGTGTTAATTAAGAAAAGAAGTATTTAAGTTATATATCTTTTATTTATATTAAAACCATAGTTACTTAGGTATCGCACAAGCTGAAAAATATGGAGAAAATTAGAGAAATATGTCATGCATTATAAGCTTTAAATTTTGTGTAAATTTATACTTGAAGCAATTGAATCGGTGAGTGCAGAAACAACGTCAGTCACAAATTTCAAATTTTTCAGGAGGGAGAAAAAACGTAATAACTCCTCCAAATTTTAAAATATTTGAGAACTTTTTTTTCTTTGTCATAACATGCTTTTATGCTGCTGTTATAAAAAAAAAATTGCCTAATTTCCACATAAATTAGGCTCAGGAGAATTAAAACTATGATTTGGACTAATGCTGTTTCTGCACTCAACTGTTTTTACAGACAGTAGGAAACTGGGGAAAAGATAACCATTCGTTAAAAGTTTGTATTTGTTATTAATTTTGTTTCGATTTTTGTTAATAATATTAATTTTATTAATTTCACACAAAAATTACAAATGTATATTTTTCCATATTTCATGAGAAATGAAGTTAAAGTATTGCAAAGTCATAAGACAGGAATATAACAAACTGAAACGATCTTAAAATAGATCATACTCGACGATAGTATCATTGTCATGTTCAATGGTTGACCAGGTAAATAGTTCATCATAAAAACTTTGAAGTTTTCAGGAATATGAACAATCATTTTCTGGATGTCTTCCATTTTCTTTATGTTGATTGGAACTTTCCCTGATGGGTAGGCTGCAATACTTGAAGGAAAATCATTATCGACGTTACGGAAAGCAGGTCTCAGCAACTGATAGCTGTGCTTTTGTAATCCTTCAATGAAACTGTATGTTTTCTTCAGAGTTATAGCGGAACTCTTTATATCGGGTGGGAGCAAACTTGAATTTTGCTTCTTTTGGCACACTGTGCTTAATGGCGTGTTTTTCGATCAGTTGTTGTAAGAAAATATCTTGCTCATCTTTTGATTTGAACTGATTCAAATTAGCAACAAATTCAGATTTTTCATCATCGCTAAAGTTAGTAAAGCATTGTAATTTACACTTACAAGCAGCACCCCTGCTGATCGAGATGGAATGAGATGCCCTTTCCAGTTGATGTGTTCAACCCCACGTACTTTAGATGTTCTAATCGCGTTTCTTCGAAACTCTCTTCATTCCTCCTCCTCTTCTTGGGTGCTGTTTCATTATCACTGTCACTGCTTGTGAGACTTGCTGACATATTGCAAAAGACTGACAGTAGACGTTGAAAACTAACTTAGAACACGTTGAAACACTTGACTGAATTGACTTCATTACAAGCCTCACCTTAGGGTGTTAATCACACGCGCATGCTCGGCAAGGAACCTGACAAGACTGGTCATACGATCAGGCGGTGGGTGCAGAAACAACGTCAGTCACTGGACTCATTTTGTTTCTGCACTCAACACTCGAAACAAACGTCCTGTATTTACGGAACTACTCAACAGACTAACTTAGTTTTTTCACCAAACACGCATCTTGCCTTTCTACGCTTATTTTCATTGAAAACGAGTTTTCGGATTTTTTGGACTGAAGTGGTTTCTGCACTCACCGATTCAATTACTAGCTGTAAATAATCCATTACAATAAAAAAATATCGATCATAAAATACTAAAAGTAAATTAACACATCAATGTAAAAAATATTCCATGCTACCTATTATTTAAATTATTTATTAAGATAAGAATATTTCTAAAATTTATTTCAGCGTGCTCTTATATTTAATACTCTGCACAACTAATAATTAAATACCGACAAATAACACTAAATTGCCATTTATCAATTAAATTATCAATTTTAAACATTTTATTCAACCTTTTTTGTTTTATTTTTGCTATGGTAGGATATATTTCATTGGTTTATTAAACATGAATTCACCTTTCTCTATTCGATGGCATATAAGAATTTCCCAAGGGAATTGAACCAGTGCCGATATCTGTAATAAAAATGGAATCCTGTAGCTCAGCTGCATTAACCAATCGTAGAGAATATAAATATTTTTTAGATGTGTTTTCATTTCTGTTGCTTGCTAGAATATTTATAATACATGTTGAGATTTATTATATGTAAGGTAGCATATTAATATATAAATTTAGTAATACTGGGGGATTTGTGTTATTTAAAGGTTAGATTTTCTTTTTTAAATTTAAACTATGTACTAAATAGTTTATTGATTTATATTTCGCCATATATCACTGCATTTTCCTATTATGTAGTTATATAAATTATGTAGAAGATATGGTAAATTAAAATAATTCGATTGAGTTATTTGATTTATAATAAATGAAATTAGATTATAGGGGAGTAATGTGACATTTATTTTTCTTTAAACATTGTTGATTCATTTTAAATGTGAAATAACGATACAAAAAAAGGTTCAGTATTAATGGTTCTAGATCCATCAAAGACGACTTTGTGAATACCATTTATATCTTCATTTTTGAATAAAAATTTTAATATCTGGAATATTTTTTTGATTCAGTTTTCATGTAGTTTAATTTTTAAGGAAAATTGTAAATGATCATGTTCTTCAATTGTCTGTATATTTTGTTTATTTACTTAAATTAAAGCATAATTTTTCAGTCATAACACAGTCATTATTTTAATAAATGTCCCAATGTGACAGTGTTCCCAATAAAAAATAATCTGCTGGGACAGCAACAGGAAACTGCTGTCTTCCAGCAGCCAAACTGCTGATTCGGTGCCGGGAAAAAGTGTACTTAAAAGTCAATAAAGTGTCCGCGGGAATAATGCTGCTTCAGCAGTGTTGGCCAGCAGCGATTCATCACTTATTTCCAGACACAGCTGAATTTTCTCCAGCAGTGAAACGGCACCTGCGCTACAGTTACAGCTGTTTTCCTGCGGCGATTTAGCAGCTGGCCATCAGCAAGTGCCGATTTTCCAGCACTTTTCTAGTAAGCCGCCCAGCAGGATGCTGCTGTATGAAAACAGCAATATAGCGGCAATTCAGCAGTATTTTTCCTGCACCCTTACCAGAAAATCCGCTAAATAACGGCAGCAATATTACGGCAATTCAGCACTTTTTTCACTTCTGCCGGCCCAAACCAGATTCCTTCCCATTTATTTATATTATTCCTTCTAATTCCTTTTAATTTCAAATATTAATTCCTATTCTATGCTATCCTTATAACCCCTTATTATTTATTTAATATTTCATTCTCATAATGCATTTCTTTTAAATTAGCAATTTGTATTAATTATTAATAAAATAATAATATTATTATTAATAAATAATAAAGGTATACAATAAATTAACACAAGATTCAATTCTATATTTTAAAATACATATTTATTCTTGACATTTTTCAATAAAAATTTTCTTCTTAACACTTCTGCATCAATCGGTGCTTTGAATCTTTTTGAGTTAGCCTAACAGCTACTGAAAGAAAAAGAAATTTTAATTAAAGAAAAATACAAAACTGTTGTTTTTACACAAAATACTACTAATCCCACAAGTAAAAAATCATTTAAAAATAATTGTATTACATCAGAAACATGTAAACTTATACTTTTTAAATTTGTAACAATAATGAGTTAAAAATTAAATGTTCGCCAGATGCGGCAATAGTTTAACAATAATCCAAATTTTACAATAATTCTCAGTATATATTATCTCAATCTTAGAAAAGCTATGATATTATGCCCGGTTTCGATTTGGAGATTCGAGTTATATTACCAAGCATGAAAATTCAAAAATGTGGAAACATTCCAATTCATATTTCCTTCAACTCGATAAGTATATATACCAACCCTATGTAAAATTTTCGAGCTCGTCAACTGTCTGACCGGCCATTATACCATATATATACCCACTTAAGTTTGTTTTTCCATTATCGAGAAGCTCTAACTATCTAAAATTACCCAAATAGATATCCGTTTCGTTTTTTATAGTTTTTACGAATTAAACAACTTAAATAAAGCATGATTTATGGAAATTTTATGATGATTTCATAATTTAAAATCTAGTCACAAGAGATGAATCGTAAGATTTGATCTAGAAACAAATATGACCAGGCTTCCAACTTTATGATAACCCTAACAGTGTATTTATTTAAGGAAATGCAATCAATATAGCGGAAAGCAAACTAATACAAAATAAAATCAAATTAATCTAATTCTACGTTTAAAACTATACTGGTTATCAAATTACTACTATGAACGCTACGTTATGCACAATAAAGTGTCCCTCTTTTTATTTACCAAACACATAAAAATATTACTAACTAAAGGTTTATAATTACCTGTCAGTGTTGTTCAGACCACGAATCTGAACATGAAAGTATTGAAAAAATGCAATTTGGAATTGAAAACAGTAAATTAAGGTGATCGTTCAAACATCTTTTGCCAAAATATTATTACTTTTCTGCGCAGGCTCACAATCACATCCACTCTCAAACTGATGTTTGCCACCACTGGCTCAGCAGAAATACGACAGCACTAATACGGCATACAGTAGATCGGCAGCAGCCCACCAACAATTTGACATCAGATAATCAACACACATATGCCAGCAACGTAAAGGTGCACTTCCCAGCAGAAATATGACTACACAAGCACTAAACCATCACTTCCAGCAGTTAATCAACTGCTGGGCCAGCAGTTCACTGTTTACTGGGTTATTAAATATATAATTTGCACTGTTTTTTTAAACCCTTTCAGTCCCAGTGATGCCATTTGGCATCATGATGTTTCTGTTCTGATCATAATTTTTTTTTTAAACAATAGGGCTGACATCTATTGAGATAAATAAAAAATTTGCTTTTTGATATTATAATTGGCTTTTAGACGATCAGAAAAAAAAATTCTAAAATGATGATACAAATTGTCATAAGGACTGAAAGGGTTAATTAAAGGTAAACTCAATCGATTCCATTTAATAATAATAATCACATAATCATAATCATAATTTATTGCGCACAAACAAATAACAGACCTTAATTAGAGAGAAAAACAAATACCAAAGTAATAATACAGTAGACAAAACACCAAGGGTGACAAGGACCATTTTAGTGAACATAAAAAAGGTATGTGTTGTAAATTTACAAACACAAAAAAAAACCCAACAAATAATAAATCACTAGTAAAAAATATTATAACAGCGGAGCAGTTTAATTATTTACAATAAATAAATGACATTTACTTCAATATTTTTACAACATTACGATTTTATAATTACTCTCATGGTTTCTAACTTTAATTAATTTCAATTTAAGCGCATTTAGGTGCTAACAGTTTATCAAACATCAACTTATTGACTTATTTCTCTAGTAAAAAAAATTAAGGTAAAAACCTCAATAAAACTAAGCCTACTATCTCTAAACCCGAAACATGGTATATAAATTTCAATTACTACTCCAAAAACTTCCCACTTTAATGCTTTTCTATCTCTAACGAGCTGAAGTATTTTTATACCACAAACATACACATCACGCTTCATTACAGAACACATCCTTAAAAGTCTTAAAAATTGGCTTTTTACGCAGCGAGTCTTAACGAACAAAAAAGTCTTGAAACAGGAAATCTCAGCCCTTAACTACTGTCGCTCTAAAAAAAAAGAGACCGCTATAAATCTTTTAATCCTTGGAGATTTTGTGGATTTTCCAAAAAATTTATTTCTGTTATAATTTCGTACGCAATACCCTTGAGGAATTTAACAGTGTTCAATGGCACGCTACAAAATCTGTTCTGTTCGGAACTATGTTTTTTTTTTCTTGCGTTAGTAGAAGAAGGTGCTAAGAGGCATTTTCGAAAAAACTTATATTTTTGTGTCATGAACATGTCATTTTCTAATTTAAGATAACAAGATTCTACTTTTAAGTACTAAATATTTAAATTTTGTAAATGCTGTTTTAACGTATCTAACGCAGGGATCGACTTACAACTTTAGGAGCCTTGATGGGCACAAGCAAATTTGGGTGCTCCCAAAAATACCTCTTTACAATATATACCTCAATATAATATAATATTCGTGTGTATTTTTTATATTTCAGTGTTTATAAAAAATGGTTAAAATAATTTGCTTTCAAAGCAAGGTTAATCGCCACATTTTTTTTTTTTTTTTGTGAATTGATTAGTTCTGAGGTTGAACACAATTTCGCAGTCTTGGATTTATTATTATTATTATTTATTATTATTTTGCATACGACTTCACACTAAAAAGTTTTGTTTGGGGGCCGTTATATTGAGTACAAATGATCATGAAGACAATTCGGGGGCCCCCTTAAAGTGGGGGGACATGGGCGCGTGAACCGTTTGCCCTGCCGGAATCTACTCCCTGATCTAACGATCACACGATCAGCTTTAAAGCCCAATTTCTCGTTTTTGCCTTTTTGCAACTTAGCACGTTCTTCTACTAACTTGTTCAGTTCGTAAGTGGTGTTTTTATTATTTAAAAACTCTGGCAGTAGATGAAGTTTTAGGGTATTATATATTTTTTGCCCTCTGGCGTGTAACTGATAAAGGCACGTCATTCTCTCTTTATTGTGGTATTTGAAAAATTGTGTGGTTTTCTTTTTAAAAAATGTTGGCGTTATATTTTGGAACTAAAATATGCCAAAAATTCTTAGTCAAAATTCTACTGTCATAATTGAACATTAACCCCTTCCTTCTTTCTCGTTTCCGTGAAAACTACGGGATGAGATTTCGTCCTCTACTTCTCTTTCCCGTGATACTTCCGGGCTGGAGTGCTCAGTAGTAACTCGCCAATAAGATGAAAAGTAACTTTAACCCACTAATTAAAGCACCAATGCCGGGTGTATTAAAAACAACGCGCCATTAAGATTAAAACTAATTTGAATCTCCCAATTAAAATAACAATAAGGTTATCTAACTTTAAAAAAATTCAAGCTAAAAACAAATGAAGAATTAAATATGAATTTATGTATATTATTCCTACACTAACTTTATATAATTTTGAAAACCTGATACGGGCCGTCAGTCCGGGTCACTGGGTCAGTCCGGGTCACTGGATCAGTCCGGGTCACTGGGTCAGTCTGGGTCACTGGGTCAGTTCGGGTCACTTAGTCAGTGGGTCACTGGGTTATGGGTCACATATATGAATGGGTCAGTGGGTCATGGTTCACACAGTTTGTGACCCGTTCCAACTCTGGATACGGCATTGCGAAGCAAAAGTATCGATGTTTTTAAAAATAAGGACTGGTGACTTTTTTTCAGGAGACATGTAAAAAGTTTATTGTTAATACGAAAAATTTCGATGAAATAGGAAATTTTTAGTGCTTTCAACTACCAATATTAAACAAATTTAATTTTAAATATATGATAACGTATATTCATATAAGATAATGCATCGTGCAGTGTTTTACACCCCTATTTTATTATTCTGTAATATTAGTAAATATAAACTTCTTTTTCTGTTTATCTATTTAACATTTGACACGAGATTTTGATCGGGTCGAAATGCTTATTTCATTGCTACACTATTATAAAACGTTCGACCAAGTCATTTACAATTTCCTAAACTCTGAATTTCGCCGAATTAGCGATTTTTCTCCATCAACAGCATTTCTGGGTATCTTCCTAAGAAACAATAAATATAAAATATTAATATGAAGTTTAAAAAAAATATATCAATTAGCATAAACTTCTGTTTCTTTATGAATTTCTTAATATACAAGAAGAATTTGACCGGATCACTCTCGCTAAATAACCATTTCATTGCTCTATTTTTCATTTTACTATTTTTCGAATGGCGCCAAATTAGTGATTTTGCGCCATCAACTGCATTTCTTGCCATCTTTCAAAAAATGCATTCTAAACTCTTTACAATCTCCCATAAAAAGATTACCCCCAACCTAAAAAAAAAACCCAAAAAAAAAGTAATCTTTACAAAGTAAAATATAAGTTATCTATTCTTAAATATTATTTCGCCTTCAGCTAAGTGTCCCTAAATAGATGACACATTCTACACTTGACAAGCAATTTTCTTAAAATTCATGTATAATGTTGGATTATATTAGTTTCCTAGGATGCCCTGTCACCACATAAATTTGACAAAGTTCAGTCAAAATTTTGTTTCCGAAAGATAAATGTTTTTTTATTTAAAACATATAGGGAACTTTTATATTGTTAATAAGAGTGTAAAAATGTAACATACAAAACGCGAATGAAAGTTAACAAGTTGGTTTAATCTTTCACTTACACCGCTTCCACACAACATTTTACGCTCAACAGGAAACACGCTAACCCCTCAAAAAGAAATTCGCCAAACAGGGCCTTTGGCTAGTTCTAATTCAAACTTTTATAAGCAAAAACTAATAATTTTTTTTAATCTTCTTTTGCAGATTTGATGATTAATCTTTATCATTTGTTAATTATTTTGAACTTAGAAGAATAGTGATGAATTTTTTTAATAAATTAGTAAAGTTGTTGCTTTAAAAATAAGAGCGAAAATTTGCAAATTTTTATGCAAATTTCGAATTTTCTATGCATCTTTCTTCCCAAAAATATAACGAACCATCAAAAAAACTTTATTGTGCTATTACAACAATCCAAATTGAATTATTACACAAAAATAAATATTTTTTCAAGAATTTTATTTTTATTTTAAATAAAGTTTCTCGTACGTTTGATGTCATGGCAACAGTGAAAATATTGAATAAAAATGGAATTCGCATGTTATATCAATGTAGATTAAATTTTTAGTTATTTAAATTTTAAATAAATTTCTAATTTAAATTTTTTTATGAAATTTGGAATGTAGCCTAAACTGATTTTTTGCTTTAAAATGACGTATCCCACATGTTTGTAAGACTTGCGGTTCGTTCTGTGAAAGTGGGTGACAGACGGACGGACAGACAGACGAACAGACGGACTGAACGATTATAAAACCTTCCACTTTTTACGTTATAAACGTAGTGTGGAAGCTAAAAGTCAAAATTGTGAACTTTTTTTAAACCCTACTCCTCCTTCAATTTAAGAATAACTTCACCAAACTTTTATGGTTTCTTTTTAGTACTATTTAGTACCCCAAACAAGTTGTTTTGCTATGTTCTTTGGAGTCTTGACCACTTTTCATGAACTCATACTATCCCTTGTTAACAAATTGTAGTTAATTACTAAGAAAGTAACTGTAGTGATTACACCGCACACGCAAGCCCAAATATCATCCACGCTAAATTTTGCTAATTTTTTACTGCGTTATCATATGCCATCTAGATTATAACAGATATTGTAGGAAATAAGTGTCGAAGCAACTTGTATTTATAAGTACGTTTTGATATGTGGTACACTAAATAACTATTCCGTATAAATTTATTGTAATAAATATGCAAGTAACAATTTAAGTACGATATCCATGTTTTCTAATAGTAAAATAACATAAAATAGTAGTAAAATAGTGTACTTGTCTTTCTGTAAAAAATCGATATGTAAGTCGATTACGAAGTTTTTAAAATAAACTCTCGGGTTTTATTACAAACCCATCTATTTCCCCCAGTGTAACATAAACCGAAGAAACCAGTCAGACAGGTAAAAGCTTTCATCTATTTTAATAGCAGATAAGGTCGTGAGTCTATTGCGTCACAAACCAATTAATTTTATTCAAATAAAAAAAAACTACGAAAGTAACGATTTATTCACGTTATCCATGTTTGTTTCTGTACCAAACCATATAAAGATTGCAGGGGGGAAACCCATCATCGACAAGGAATCTGTCCGTAATGACGTCGGTTTGGCTAGTAGTGGCGATCATAAACCGGTTTCTCCATTGGTTCTTCTTCCGTGGTTCAAGCGTTAGATCATTGTCTGGCGTGAATCCCGATTATAGAGATAGTAATCCCGTGCGTTGCACTGTATGACGCCGCACCTTGACAAAACTGGTTTCTTCAGACCAGTTTAGACGATGACTCGCTCATCGCCAAGCAGACTTGATACAGACAGACTCCTATGCAATGAAGGGATTCTTCCCCTGTACTCTTAATGTAAGCAATAATTTTTTTGGTATAACAAAACAATGACAATTTAAATTGTTGTTCCTAGTCTGCAGACATAATCAAACAAACTTACTTCAATAACAATGGTTTCCCTTTTCCTATGAGAAAACTGGTTTCTTCAGACCAGTTTAGGCGATGACTCGCTATCGTCGCCAAGCAGACTTGATGCAGATTCCTATGCAATGAAATTGTCCTAATATACTCCTAAAATACCCTAAAGCAGAACAAATTTTTGGTATAATAGAACAATGACAATTTATTACTCTATTCTTAGTAACCAGATATTATTCGATTATAATGTTCTTTTCTTTTTTTAAAAAATCGATACATAAGACGATTCCGAAGTTTCTAAAATAAACTCCCTGGTTTTATTACCACAATCCACTGATTTCCCCCTGTGTAACATAAACCGACAAAGCCTGTTCGACAGGCAAAAGCTTTCACCTCTTTAATGGCAGATAAGGCCGTGGGTCTACTGCTTCTCAAACCAATGTTTATTGCGTGTCCCTGTGGGGGTTCACTTGCAACAAACTTTCTTTCTGTGTAGACGTGATCACATTTTGGATTAGAGAGCTTATAAGTAAAACTGTCTAATATGTTCCGATATTAAAACTTGGGTTGCACATGAGATTCGAAATTATCCCTTAATTATTAATACATTTTAAGGTAATTATGTAACTTGGGAAGGGGTTTTAGTACTTTAAAACCAAAAAATGTCTATGGAAAATATCCTTTGCGCACTCACGATTTTATCAAAAAAACTATTATGACATCCGATAGGTATTTAAAACTCGTGTAGTAAATGTGAAGTCTTTACCTTTAGCTTCTTTTGTATTTCAGAAATATCTTTTAAACAGAAAACAAGTTATTTGGCAGATACCCTTTGCACATGAAGAGTACACGGGAAGAACTGCTTGATTTCGTAGAAAGGCTTCCTTAATAGCCTCTTTGGAGATGAGAGCGAGAAATCGCCTAAACTGTTGTAAAGAAACAGGTTAATCACTTTGTTTATCTTTCGCGGCAACCCTGATTCACGCCATAGATCAGTGTGTGCGAGCCACACGTTTGTACCGTGAATGAAGTACCGAAAGAAAAACCGGTTTTCGGTCTCCAATGTCCGACAAGCAGACACAATTACGGAAAGACTCAACGATTCTTCCCCTGACAGACACAATTACAGAAAGAAAACAAGCGGTTCTTCCCCTGTACTCTTCATATGTGCGAAACATAAAGTGCAAAGGAATTGGACCCTCAAAAATTCGTCTTGGGCTCAATTGAAGAATCCGTTTTGTAATCAAAATCGACTTTTGATTCATCCGAAATCAATAAATTCTCTTAGAGTCCCCGATAATTGAAATATTGAATTTAGCCTTTAGAAGTTTACCTGGAAATGTCTTGCCTATAGCTTTTAAGTTAAGAATTTTGAACTTGTTTTAATTGCTTATTGATAGGACAAAATTGTTTTTCAATATCCAAAAACTATATTAAAATGTCATAGTATTTTTGAGTTGGTTTGTTTCACATAGCGTTAATACTGCCTGTATTTTAATGGTGTTTTGACCATGGCCTGCTAAACTTACAAGGCCAGAGAAGACTTGGGTAGGCGGAAAGTTTGACGATACACTTTGAAGAAAAAGTTATTTAAATCTACGCAAATTAAGGTTTTTGAACTTTGCATATTATTTCTGAAACACGAACAAGACAATTTTTTAATGGGTATGTAACACGACTTGAGTGGCAACAGTTCCACAGGAATGAAAATAATTTCTCTTTTGTTTAATCAATGTAGTGATTGGAGCTAACGGAGTCGAAACACGGCGTACTCAACGTACAAGGAAAGAAGCTCTCTTAAACACGTACGTGGATGGAAAGTTAGACGTCACTGTTCCGAGTGACGAAGATGAAGAATCCTTTTCGGAACCACTCAGAACACTAAAAATATAGTCGGCAGGACGCGAATGATTCCAATCAGGTTTCTATCTAAAGTTTTATCGTCGGAAAACAACTCGGAACCAGTGGTTCCGAAAAGGATTCTTCATCTTCGTCACTCGGAACAGTGACGTCTAACTTTCCATCCACGTACGTGTTTAAGAGAGCTTCTTTCCTTGTACGTTGAGCACGCCGTGTTTTGACTCGGTTAGCTCCAATCACTACATTGATTAAACAAACGAGAAATTAGTTTCATTCATGCAGAACTGTTGCCACTCAAGACGTGTTACATGCTCATTAAAAAAACTTATCGTGTTTGTGTTTCAGAAATAATATTCAAATTTTAATACCTCAATTTGAGCAGATTTAAATAAATTTTTATTCAAAGTGTATCGACATAATTAGTGTTCTTTGTCACCTTTACTATTTCTATCACTATGCATTAGTACGTTGAATTTTTATTCTGTGACATTTGTTTAAGAATTTTCAAACAGGCTTGCACTATTTAAACTGTTTCATTTCTAAATATCTAAGCTTTTTTTTCTTTTACTTTGATATTTTTTGTTTCTTGTCTAAATATGTGTGTTATTATTAAGTCAAATTAGTGGGCTTAAGTACTAAAAGTGGAGATATTACATTTTAACGAGTAAATATTTAATTTGTTTTCTTATGTACCTAATAGGATTATTTTTAGAAACATGCATAATGAATATTTCATTCACACATTTTGTTAGAATTCTTGCAAATATTTAAAGATAGTATTTTACATTTTAAAGCTTGTTGCAAATCTATTTTTTTTAACCATGAAAAGTGATAGTAATAAAAACTGTTTGCTCGCTATTTTATTGTTAACTATTTTAAACCTATTCGAAAGCTAATAAGTGTTTTAGATACTATTTTTTACGTTTTTTGAACTTATAAATATAAAATAGTCTTTTAAAACTCAATTGCCTAATTACAGATACGCCAAATTAAATTAACTTCCGAAATGCTAAATAATCCTCAATTGCAGATGATTTTTTAACGTTATACAGATAGTTATAGCTTTTAACGTTATACAGATAGCTATGGCTTTTTAACGTTACACAGATAGTTATAGCTTTTGACGTTATACAGATAGTTATAGCTTTTAACGTTATACAGATAGTTATAGCTTTTAACGTTATGCAGATAGTTATAGCTTTTAACGTTATGCATATAGGTATAGCTTTTTAACTTTACACAGATAGTTATAGCTTAAAACGTTAAACAGGTGGTTGAAATCTTTGTGAAGAATTAAGCTTATCGTAAAACATTTCTGGTCACTGTAATACTATTAAAACTAAAACTTAATTAAAACTAAATTAAGTACACATAATTTTTTTTGAAACTGTGTAAGAAACGTTTTAATTTTTTCGTATAGTTTAAAATGAAAAATAAAAGAAAGAATTCAAACACAGTAAAATATTTATAAAATTAAAATATGAAATTAACAAAAACAATTTTCAATCTTAATTATTATAACACGAAAACAATAATGAAAGTAAATGAGGTGTAAAAAATAAATGTAATATTAAATATTGTTTACGAGCTGTTAGTTTTAATTTTGCATCGAAAATCACAATATTATTGTTTATTAAAAACAAACTATACACTAAAATATTTAATCATTAAACGCTTAAAAGTATAATTGTAAAATTTTAATTTCAATCGTATAATTATATAATATTATTACACTTAAATATTCTAATTTATTTTAAAATATAAATATCTGCTTTTTGATTTGAAATCCTCAGTAGAACAATAGTCCATTAGTATTATTTCATCGCTCGTCAAACAATGCAACATTCATTACGTAAACTGAGTCAACAATTTATAAATTCAATTAATTGAATCCAGTTATTCTTTTGTTAAAATAACCTAGTGTAAAGTCTGGCATTATGCCGTAAGGAGTAAACCATTGAGACTCAAAATTTTCAAAAACTGAGCTTATTTACAAAGCCAATACAGCTTCAATTAGCTTAACAATTAACTCAATGAAGCATTGTTCATTAAATTCAATAGTTTTAATGAGGATTTTACGTAATTTTCTAACCAAAGAACTTTTAAATAAATACAGGTATAATTTAATAAATCAGAAATCAAAGACTTTAAATTAGACTCTGCATCGGCAGAACGAAGTCATTTGAATATGGCGTAAATACCTCTCAAGTAGTTCTAGTACGAAATTAATGCAATATATTTCGCTGATTTGGCGTCACTATTATAATTTATTTCCTACTATTACTAGTTCTTTACAATTTCATATTATTACAATGTTCTTTGTCACCTTTACTATTTCTATCACTATGCGTACGTTAATTTTTTATTCAGTGACATTTATTTAAGAATTTTCAAACTGAGGCTTGCAATATTTAAACTGTTTCATTTTTAAATATTTACGCTATTTTCACTTTTGCTTAGATATTTTTTGCTTCTTGTATAAATATGTGTGTTATTATTGAGTCAAATTAGTGGAAATTAGTACTAAATAGTGGAGATATTACATTTTTACGAGTAAATATCTAATTTGTTTTCTTGTGTACCTAATAGGATTATTTTTAGAATCATGCATAATGTATATTTTATTCACACATTTTGTTAGAATTCCTGCAAATAATTAAAGAGAGTATTTAATCTTTTAAAGCTTGTTACATATCTATTTTTTATAACCATAAAAAAGTAATAGTAATAAAAACTGTTTGCTCGCTATTTTATTGTAGACTATTTTAAACCTATTCGAAAGCTAAATAAGTGTTTTAGATACTTTTTTTTTACGTTTTTTGAACTTATAAATATAAAATGGTTGTCTTTTAAACTCAATTGCCTAATTACAGATACGCCAAATTAAATTAACTTCCAAAATGCTAAAGAATCCTCAAATGCATGTGAGTGTTTAACGTTATACAGATAGTTATAGCTTTTAACGTTCTACACAGTGGCTGAGAGGTTAGCTCTTAGCGTTCTACACAGTGGCTGAGAGGTTAGCTCTTAACGTTCTACACAGTAGCTGAGAGGTTTAACGTGTCCGCCTCGTAAGCCCAAGATCGCGGGCCAGGGCATCGGCTAAGTCTTTGGATTTTCTGGATGGGAAAATCCTGGGCACGCATGTTCTATGATTATGTGGCATGTAAAAGACCCCAAAATTAGACCATTTGGCTTGATTCTCTCGGCAAAATTAAATCTCGGCATACCTTAACATCTACAGAGAGCTCAGATTCTTTGTAATCTGTGCGTCAAAATTGGTAGCGAGAGCCGCCTAGATGGTGCCACAAAAAATGGCTCTCAGTTCTGGATAATATGCCGAGTCTGCAAAGGCTTGAACGCTAATATTGCAGCCCCATTAAAAAAATATCTTCTTTATTAAAAACAATTCGAAAAAACTATACACAAATAATTTTAATCATAAAACGCTTAAAAGTATAATTGTTGAATTTTAATTTCAATCATATAATAATATCATATTATTAGCCTTAAATATTCAAATTTATTTTTAAATATAAATATCTGCTTTTTGATTTGAAATCCTCAATAGAACAATAATCCATTAGTATTATTTCATCGCTCGTCAAACAATGCAACATTCATTACGTAAACAGAGTTAACAATTTATAAATCCAATGAATTGAATCCAGTTATTCTTTTGTTAAAATAACCTAGTGTAAAGTCTGGCATTATGCCGTAAGGAGTAAACCATTGAGACTCAAAATTTTCAAAAACTGAGCTTATTTACAAAGCCAATATAGCTTCAATTAGCTTAACAATTAACTCAATGAAGCATTGTTCATTAAATTCAATTGTTTTAATAATGGTTTTACGTAATTTTCTAACCAAAGAACTTTTAAATAAATACAGGTATAATTTAATAAATCAGAAATCAAAGACTTTAAATTAGACTCTGCATCGGCAGAACGACGTCATTTGAATATGGCGTAAATAGCTCTCAAGTAGTTCTAGTACGAAATTTATGCAATATATTTCGCTGATTTGACGTCACTATTATAATTTCTTTCATACTATTATAATTACTTTCGGTTTGCCGACCCGGTGGCGCAACGGTTACGGAGAGCCTTTGGAGCCTCTGTCTCCGGGCTCGAATCCCGATAAGGCATGGATGTTTGTGTTTGTCGAGTAGGGGAGAGTGTTGTACCTTGGGACAATTTTTGCATTTTAATTTTTTTATTCGATAATTATAGTAAAAAAAAATTAAAAGAAGCATTTCAACACACCAATATATTCCTCTATAATATATATATTTATTTTAATTCTGGCAGCTTGAAATTAAAAAATTGCCACTCATTTAAAGTGGAGAAGATAAACTGTCCCATGGTACAATATGATGTTGTACCTTGGGACATACTTTATAATTCAGTCAATAGTCATACACTTGAACTAATTTGTGTCAGGAAACAAACTTTTTTTTTTCAAGAAAATACACAAATAAAACTTCAAAATTCATGAATAATTTAAATCCGAAAAAATTAATCCAAAAATATCCATTAAATATATCCAAAACAAAGCTGAGTTGTATTTTACATGTTTTGTGGAATTGCTCTTAAAATAAATAATAAAGATATTTTTATTTATCTAAATTATTAAGAATCATGAATATGTTGTACCTTGGGACCTGTCCCAAGGTACAATACACTACATGGTTTAAATAAAAGCAAGATAGTGGCCAATCTAAATGCATTATCATTATTTTCTCATAACCAAAATATTTTAAAATCATCTCTTTTATGAAGAAAATGAAATGCAATTGACTTTTTGTAAAAGTACAAATGTAAAAAATTACATTAGAATGAGAAAAATATTTACTTTGGGGTAATGAAATATTGTTTTTTGTCACTAATTCATCAATTCAATGATACTAGTGTTAAATTTTATTATGATGATGTCTGTTGGTTAAGGCTACTATTAGAAGTAAACAATGTATGAATATAGCCAATAGAGTCTTAGAAATTGTCAGTGTCCCAAGGTACAAGCGTCCCACGGTACAACACTCTCCCCTATATGCGGAGTACGTGCTCGTAAATCTGTTAGGTCCGAAACTCAACACAACGCACACAAGCCGGAATAAATATGCACCAGCCCTACCCTACCCATCTATTGTTAATTTCAATTTGGTTGTTTTTATGTCATCGCTGGAAACATGCGAAATCTTGTTTTCATTTTCTGGAATTTTGTTTTGGTTTTCGAAAGTGAGTTTTCGAAGAATATTTCAGTTATTATTTTTTTAATGCCAACTCCTTGCTGTGCTGTTGGTTGCTCAAAGTATTTGTTAAAGAAATCTTGACTAGAAAGAAAAGTTTATTTTTATCTTTCTGCACATTCTGATCCCCGATGAAAATTTTATTCATGTTATAAAGATTTCATATGTTAAAAAAGTATTTTCATATTCAGAATAAAATCGAAACAGCCAATAAAATCGGATAACTTATGTAAAAAGAGCGTTGCATTAACTGGAGCATTCCCATTACCTGATGTGAAATACAGGGTAAGGCAAATAAAAGCGGACCCGGTCTATAGATAGGAATACGTTGAAGTGCTTGGCGAGAAAAACTCTTGAAGTCGCCTGAAACCTGCTTTTGCATTGGTTGGATCGGAAAATGCTTCACTTTAGAGCTACTCATAGACTAGTGGCGAGTTCAGATCTTAGTTCGTATTGTATGAAGGCGTCCCGTAATGCAGATGTTGTGTCTTGCAATCAATTTAGAATGTTATGTATTAACAAAAACAAAATTGTCCGATTCTCTATGATAAATAAAGAACGAAATAGTCACTAGAGGGAACAAATCTTGATCAGCTCTACAAACCTTGTTTTTATATTTTATTTCCACTATCTTCTCAAACCGTAGTGTAGTTGCCGGCAAATAATTCGCCAAGCCTTTTTTTTTTTTGAATTATTAATTTTGAAGCGATCAATAGCTTCAGTTAGCAAGCCTGTTTTTGTGTTGGTTTTTGACTTCTCAACATTTCTATCGTATCCCTATCTCCACGTTGGGGCTACTTTTTTTTGCTTCATCCTGTATAAGGTAATGAAAGTATTTCCCTAGTAGTTGGAGGATGCAAATCCGAAAAAGTTGTTTCTGAACACTGATCTTTTTCCATCCCTGTTGCTTAGCACATTCGGGTTTTTTTTTTTTTTTTGTCATTTGACCAACGAATATAATGATACGAGTCTATAATATAATGCCTAAGTCTAATATAAATTGGTTGCTTCAGTTTCACTCTCAAAATGACAAATATATAGATGAAAAGAAACTTTTCTTTCTATGCAAGCTTTCTCTGACAAATGTTTTGAACAACCAACAGGACATCAATAGAAGGTGGCTTTTGAAAAATGTAACAAGTAAAATATTCTTAATAAAAAAAAACTTAATAAAAACAAACCGTTGGAGCTGTTGCCAACACGACGTGAAACAATCCCATTCCCCTTCCTAAATAAAAAAATAATTAATAAGTAGCAATTTTTCTGTTTACTTTTTTTTTGTAAATATTTAACAAAAAACGATTTATGAAGTATTTAAAATAATTCCTATTAAATCGAATTCCTGACGCCCGTTTCATTAAATTCAAGCGATTTCTCTACATTTTATTCAATTTACTCAGAAATCGTATTACATTAATTAAATGGCCAGAAGGAAAAGCAAATTGAAACGAAGTTCATTTATAAAACATGAAAGAATTTTTCGATCACCGCTTTTAAACTAACACCGAATGCTAGTTTTTATTGAACGTAACTTCTGTGTTATTTTGTTATTTTTGAAAAACTTATTGGTTTTTTCATGTATATTAAGGTGAAATACAAAATTAAGAGCTTAGTGTAAGAACGTGCTATGTTACAAAATATTAAAACAAGAAATTGTGCTTTAAAGTTTTTAGTTTGCACTTACATCTGGTGAAAACAAAACTTGCAAAACAAAAAAATATACTAAACTAAATTTTATTTGTACGTTTTAAGTTATAATTTGTACGTTAAATAAACAGATTTTTATTTAAAATATGCAAATTATTTTTGTATATTTAGGGTATTTTTCAGACACAGTGACAGTTTTTTCTATAAAAACAAATGTCTTTTTATTACAGTGTAGTATGTACCATATTTAAGGGGGTTCAGTATGTTGTATATCGGTAATGTTAAATTGGCCAATTTCAATGTACCTTTTCACAATAACTACTGATCAGATCATCTTAAAAATTTATGTGTGTATTATACCAACCTTATATATTAATCTGAGGTTAAAAGTTTTTTGTAAATAACTGTTAGATTTTTTTAAATAAAATAAGTTTTAAAGTACCCAAAAAAAATCATAAAATTTCTCACTTTTTTGCCCCATAACATTTTTTTCACTTTAGTTTTATTAAAATTCATAACCTCAGATTAATCTATACTATGTATTACATCATATAAAAAAAGTTTACGAGAAAACATAGCATAGTT
This sequence comes from Hylyphantes graminicola, assembly GCA_023701765.1. NCBI lineage: Eukaryota > Metazoa > Arthropoda > Arachnida > Araneae > Linyphiidae > Hylyphantes > Hylyphantes graminicola. The sequence continues at coordinate 71,241,349 of CM043116.1, forward strand.
TTTGAGAAAAGGTACATCGAAGTTCAAAAAATCAAGTTCTGAGAAAAACGCGTTTTAAGTTTTTATTGTTAACCCATTGCCTTACGAAGCCATGACATTAAAATGGCTTTTAATGTCAAAAATATTTTTCCAATCGTCTTGATACTTTGTGACATTATTAATAAAGGTTGTAATAGTATTTTAAGCCAATAATTTTTGTTTTGATTTTTTTTTACGATTTGAGGGTATTGAACCCCCTTAAAGAGAACTTATGAAAATTAACTTCTAGTAATCCATTCAAATGAAACAAACCAAACTACCTAAACATATTCGCTGTTGTTACAGCAATAATCATTTAAGTTATAATTTGTACGTTAAAAAAACAGGTGTTGCTTTAAAATACACAATTAATTCTGTAAATTTTACGGTATTTTCCTGACACAACAGATGGCATTTTATTCTGTAAAAACAACTGACTTTTTATTACAGTGTAGTATGCACCATATTTAAAGAGAACTTATGAAAATTAACTTCTAGTAATTCCTTCAAATGAAACAAACCAAACTACCTAAACATATTCGCTGTCCTTACGGCAATTATCATTAAAGCTATTTTGAAAACGTTCGAACTTGTGTATATTGCCACTCGAGCGACATTAAATGCGAAAGAAAGTTCCATTTTAATGAAGCTGCCTAATCGTCTGCAACTTGTGTAATTATTTTTTGATTGCGTACTTCTACAAATGAGCGGTAAATGACTTTGAATATTTTTAAATTTTTTATTTAACTCGTTGTAAACGTTTGTTTGAAGAAGAAATTGACAATTGTCTGTTAAGGATTTATTTTATGTTTTGAAAACATGTAATTGTTTCTTTAATTTTGGTATGTTTTCAAGAAGATTTGATTGTTTTCTTCTCGGTGATGTAATGATGCATTGTAACTTAAATGTCACAAACATAAATTTAATTTCTTTTCCATGAAATTTATTTCTTAAATTGGCTATTCATTTGTATTCTAAGCTAAAAATTCAATAAAGATCTTTATTCTTAAGAGACTGCGTAGTAATAAACAAATTTTCCAATTTATTCGCTCTAGAAAACTATTTTAGAAGAAATTTATTTTAGTTTATTTAGCCTTTCAATGTAAATTCAGTTTCAAAAAATTATTTATTTATTTTTTTAAGCTCATGTTTCTTAGTTTTTAAGCAATAACACGTTACTTTGATTTACTTTATACTACACTCTTAAAACGAACGAGCGATTTTAACTCAGTCTGAGTTGATTTCACTCCTCCAGTTTGGAAAATGCACTTCTCCGAAAGGAGTGGATCCTCTGTGTGTTAAACCTCCGACAGGATCACTCCAAACGAGTGATTTTAATTCAGTCTGAGTTAATATTCACTCCTTTCCAGTGTCAAAAATGCACTTCTCCAATTGGAGTGGATTTCACTTTTGTTTTAAGAGTGTACATTATAACATGCGTCTATTTTTATTAAAGTATCATAATACTTTAACCTTATTTTCTATGCTGCTTTTAAACACTTTCATCTGTTGATAAGCCATTCAATAACCTTATATAAAATACAACTTTTTAGCTTTTTCTAAAAATTGTATTCCATATCATAGAAAATCTTTTTTGATCCTGTTTCATCTTCAATTAAAAAAATCCTTTATTCAATTGCAAATCCAAGTATTTCCCGATTTCCGGATTCCTCAGTTACCCGGACTCGTACCTTATTTAACACTTTGAGAGAAAAATTCAGGAGTTGTATGAATTGAATCTCGTTAATTTCAAAAAGAACTAAACGTCATTTTATTGAATTAGCTTGTTTCATATATGACGTAGATAATTCCTGCTTTCTTTCCTTGATTTAATTGGTGTGTACATATGTATATTCCGGCTTGTGTTCTTGATCAGAGACCCGCTCTAATTGGTGGCTTCGGTGATTGGTGATATCACGCGGTAAGCTCCGCCTACATCATTTAACCAATTCTTTAGCCAATCGGCTCCTTATTTTCAATCCTGTTGAACTTATGTCACTCAAGACGGAACAAACAGACATCGTCCCAATAAGTTTCTCATGCCATTTTTGATGTGGCAACACCGATTTAATTGAATTAAAATTTAAATACAATGCTTATTCAATGGAGAATTCTCCGACACACAGTAGACAGATGTCTGTCCGGAAGTACAGGCACGCGTACAAAAAGTATGAAAGTTGGGTCTTCCAAATCATACCTTTCCAAAAAAAAAAAAAGATTTTTCAAATGCGACGGTTACAACCGATTTTAGAATGGGGTACGGACGGACACACAGAGGGACATTCCCGCCTAACAAAACCTACTTTTTTATTGTTTTTTTAAAATTCTTTTGACTGAAAAAAAAAGAGAAAAGTAGGCTAATAATGCATTTAAGGCTTCCTCAACCTGTTTGTCGTGATCAAGCCTTTGGCGAACCAACTATAAACTTTTCTCATAAATGAAATAGATGTGTTTTTTTTCCTCGAAAACGCGCTTTAATTCTTTTTTCGGAATTTCAAGCGCTCATTCAACAATAGCTGGTAATCGCATTCTAAATTAGTTTTATCGTTTTTGAAATAAAAACAATAAATTATAGTGTTTATCGTATTTCAAAGTATGTCTTGTTTTCAGTTGAATTGCTTAAATGATTTAATGGGATTTTTATATATTTTTTATTTGAAACTAAATTTTTAGATATTTTTTTCCTCAATGCTTCTATGTTTATATCGTCTTATGAAAAAAGCTTCAATTAATTTCTGTTTATCTTTACTGTACGATTCGTAATAGAATATAAATAAATATATTTTTTGAAACGCATAAAAGTTTTATGCGTAAAAGTTTTACTTTTAAAAATAAAACTTGCAAAAAGATGCTCGAGCCTTTACATTTCAATATCAACAATAGAAAAATTTATTGTTTCAAAATAAAAACTTTCATTTCCCTTGAAAATCATAATTAAAAATAAAACCACTGTAAAGCAATTAAAGGAGCAAGATTTTTATACCTTTCTTCTTTAACGTTTTTTTGTGTTTTTTTCCCGGAAAAGACATTTGAATCGCAAGAAATGTGTATTCATTTTTTTATATAACCAATTAAAATGTTTCTGAAATATCTTTCAAAAACATATTTCCGATTTTTTTTAAAGTTCTAAAAAGAATATTTTCGTAAACAAACGTACGGTTATTTTCGCATTAAACTAGCGTTCCTCGGAAAATCGGCGGCGAAAAGCTTTCTTTGGTTTCGCAAAGTAAAGTAAAGTTTAATTTACATTTTAATGTTACTGTTAGCAGTTTAAGTAAATACTACAAAAATTTATTTGACTTCGAATTGTTATGTATGTTTACCTAATATTTAAATACAGTTCGATGCCCACCAGACATCTATTTAAGTTCGGAGCTTAAAAGTAATACTGCCACTTAGATTTTTAGTTTAAGAAAAATGTTTAAGTTTGACGACTTCCAAACCTTGAAACGCTTTCTAAAAGCGTTACATTGATTACAATAGTTTCCTTTTTACCCAATTTTTTATTCATAAATACTAAATTTCCTTTATTTTCGGAGAGTATATATTATCATATTCAAATTTTTAAAATGCACTTTTATGTTAAAACTAAACGTTATCTTATGATAAATGAGAGTGAATGCATAATCCAGCGCAAAAAATCCCGAAATTTAACATATCTGTTATCTAAAAGCTCTTGTATAATCTGATTGAGGAAAAATAATTTAAAATATAGAACTTTAGAGAAAGCCATAAAATAGGAGTTCAACATTTACATTTATCGATATTCTTGAATGATATAACCCAATGTCAAAATCCTGAGAAAATGATGATAGATTTATTCTGAATATGAATATTTACTTATCATTTTCCCCCCAAATACTTAAGAATATTTTTAAAACCTACTTGACTGTCTCAAAAACTCGGATAACCTAATAGACGCTATACTGAAAAACACTTAACTCTTTTTTTTTCAAAAGAAAAGTTTTTGCTTCTGAGAGTAGATCCATTTTTTTAGGAACTCTAATTTAGTTATTGAAATATTTTTTGTAAGTACCCATCTGTGATTTTTTTCAGATAATTGTTCTCATAATACATAAAAAATGCTTATATTTGTTATGCAAAAGAAAATTCAAAAGTAAAGATTTTCTTTATTCTACTAAAAAAATACTAATCAAATAGTTCCTATACTCAAAACATTTTAAGTGGAAATCTGGGAACTACTTAAGCTACAACTCTAAAGCCTTTTATCAAGGAATAGCCCACTTAGAGACGTTTCATTTCAAAAGTATTTGTTCTATGTAGCATGTAATTCAATTACTTAGAAATTTTAAGTGGACATGATAACGCTAACGATAGTGATTGGAAAGAACTGTTTCTCCCAGTCCAATTTTTACTATGCCTTCCAATTAAAATGAGGTTTGTTTTTCTATTGGTACTAAATTCTCATTTCAATACTGTTTTATTCATGTTTTCTAAAAATTAGTATGAAATATGCTGTTGTATTACATGTGTTTTGCTTAAAAATAAATAAAAAGGAAAATAAGTTAGGGAAATTTAAATAATTTTAGTTATTGGCGATATGAAACCCATATTCCCTTTGTGTGAATCATACGCTTTTCACTAACATATCTTTGGTAATTCTTTAGTAATTGCTTATTTCAACGCAATATATCTTTGTATAATTTTTTGAATTGCTTATTTCAACTAAAAATCTTTGAAAATTATTTTAAAATTGGTTATTTCAAGTAAGTGTATTTGAAAATTCTTTAGAGATTGCTATTTCATCAAATATCTTTGACAATTCTTTTCAAATTTATCTGTCCTTTTTAAGAAATAAATAAATTTAACATTAATTCTTTTATAGGTTTTAAACCCACCGACGTCAATATCACCAACTTTAAAATTGTAATAAAGCAAGATAACAATAAGATTATCATGAGAACTATATCACTAATCTTTAAAAAATTCAAGCAATGATTGTTTACTATGTGAAACTGGTTTTTACATATTTTTTTGGTGAAAGTTATTGTACACTGCTCAAACCAATTAGGGGAGCTCTTTGCGTACTTTTGCCTACCCGTCCACTTCCAACTTCTTATTTTTATTATAAAAATTTAAAATTTATCGAATAGTTTCCTTATGCATTCAGATTGAAATGGTAACAAACAGGAAAACAAATCTTAATTTTTTTTAACTAAAATGTAAGGGGCAAAAAATTGGAAGTATAACTTTTGAATAAATTTTAAGTATAATTTATCAAAAATTGAATTTTAAAAAAGGATAAAATCAAATTTTATTCTTCTGAGAATGCAAGCGTGAAGAATTTATCGTCATAAAAGCTTTTGGGGGTGAATTTTATTTTAACATGTCGTTCGCATTTCCATTCAATTAAAACAAATATTATTTATTTTTTCACAAGACATGATTCTTCGTCGAACGATAAATAAGTAAGAGTTCAACTTAGTGAGAAAAAAATCGTAGGCTGCTGATACCAAATTGAATCATTGAGGGCAAAATGTTTTAAACCACGCATTCCCCTAGTGGTTTTGAGCAGTGTATTAGCTTGGGAGTTCTTAGTTTCGTTACAAAATTTTGGTATAAAGATAACATTGTTCTCGGTGGTCTATGTCCTTAATGGTACTGAAACTCTTTTATTTAAAATGTATAAACTTAACCCATTAAATCGACTTCGAGATAATCCTTAACACCTTCGTTTCTGAATAAAAACTTTAATTTCATTTTTTCATATTTCTTTTTTTGTGTAACTTAATTTGCCCTGTATAAATTGTTTGACAATGACAAATGACAGTGATTGCGCCCCCTAGAAGGGAGAGTGTAGGCTTTATAGCCAATTACCCAGCTCGCCAGAAGAGACTGTCACAAGAGACACACAAAGAAGGACGACACAAACACATAGACAAATAACAACATTTATTGACAAGCACAAACATACATGCCATGACCGGGATTCGAACCCAAGCCTAGCAGCTCCAAAGGCTAGTACACTAACCACCGTGCCAGTGGGCCGGCATATAAATTGTTGAATATTACGGTCTATATTTAGATTATTTAGATAAACCTAAACAGAAAGCTTATCTCTCATCATCGAATTATCGTGCCAATAGTCGTTTTGGGTGTAAATACGATTGGTAAACATATCTCCATTTCTAAAAGAAAGTTTCATTGAAAAGAAATATTCGACACCCACGCCCTAACAATCAGCCATGTATAGACTGGACCTAGAGCTTTATCTTGAGAATAAAACTTTAATCTATCGAACTGTTGTTTCAATGTAAGGAGAAAGTCTAGTTGCGATGGGAGGTGTTACGAAATTTTTGGTTTTCGTTCTCTCTTCTTGTACCTTTCACTTTAAGGTAAGAATAGGATTAAGATGGCTCCGGTCAAACAATAATGGCAATTCAGTTTTCCAGGTGAAGCTCTGATAGTTTCCAAGATGCGCCCTTAAAAAGTTATTCATTAAAATATTTTTTTATGAATGAAAATATAATTATACATTATTTTGTAGATTAGAGATGTTTAAATCCTAGAAGTGAAAAATCGGTTCCAAAGTAAAAATTGACGACTCAAAATTGGAAACTATGCACTTGATGACAAACTAAAGAGGCAGTTTAAAAAAAAAGAAGAGTTTTATTGCAGGGTTCGTACGCCTCCTGAAAAACTCCTTAATTTCATTATTTTTTTCTAAGGGCCCTTAAAACTCCTGAAATTTGTGCCTGGACTCCTGACATCTTTTTTCCTCTCCTTAAAAAATTGGACTATGTAATTGTGTTCTTTTGTATTACTTTACTCAAAATAAGCCGATGCGTATGGACAGTGGAAAACATAGCTTGGGCATCGTGATACTAGTTTATGTCCCATGATGCACCGTACAACACATTAGAAGATTTTTTCCCTCTGTTTCATCATTTGAAGTGCTGATTCTCTATAATAATAAAAGAAAGAGTCTGTCTATGTGTATGTCTGTGGATCGCAAAAGACCTACTTAGACTGCTCTAAAAAATTAGAAATTTTTAATATAGATTCCTTTTAATACCTACGTGTGCACCTGAGGCTTAGTTTTTTCATATTTGATTGTGATTTTTAATTAATATAATTAGTTTTAAAAAAACGTCATCCACGTGGGATTGCGGGACCATAACAGGGCTTGAAAATACCGAAAGGGGGGCTTGACGCCCTCCTCTATTAAATTGATTGATTGATTGAGTTTGGTTGAGATATGCGCTCGCCCTAAGGCTGCTCCTCTATCAGTGTTTGCTTTTTTAAGTGCGCATGCGCCAACACGAATAAGGCGGGACCATACTGCTAGTATAGAATAAAATTCGACTTTTTGTTTCAACTTGGCGACCTTCCCACAGCTTCAATTTTTCCTCGGCAAACGCGTTCATTTTATTCTAACCTTCATACCCTTGTACCTGTCATGGTTTCGAGAAGACTTAAGATTGTTTTTCTTAGATAGTACGTGTAGTTTTAAGAATTGGAATCCGTAGTGAAAATAAATTAGCTGATAAGATTGGGCGTTGTAGTTCACTCCTTTTGTGAGTTTGCTTCAAAACAAACTATTGTTTAGAGATATGTAGTACACTATTGTGTTTAAACTTGTTTTGATATCTATTTTTTACAAAAAGAAAAATTCTTTTGTATTGTTTAATCAGTAATCCTTTGTTAATACTCTTTTTAAACTGTCTTTTGACTTAAATAAAGTTCAATAATGTTATCGTGCGTTTGGATAAAATTCATTTAGAAAATTTCTTAATGTAAATTCACGAGTTTTCAAAATCATCTAATGTTTTATCTTCATTTCAAAAGTCTTTATGTATTTTATGTTATTAGGATTTTAAGAAAAGACAAACTAAACAAAATATTTGACAACGAGCAATACATGAAATTTCGTTTAAATAAAACTACCTTTTTTTACGAGATTTTAAATGAAGATAACATATTTTTACCAAGATAAGTTAGATTTTATTATTCTAAAATACAAAATATTTTATGCGAAAAAATTAAAGTACAGCTTAAAACGTTTAAAGATCTACTTTTATTGGCTGTTAAAATACTTGAGCTTTTAGTAGTTTCATTTATCTTTACTGACCATATATCACAAGTACATTTTAACACAATTATTTACCTTCTAAATTACACTTTATGTTTCGCACTAAAACAAGAAATGGCTTTCTCGACAAATAGCACTATTTCACACTTTCACATAAAACGTTCCGCTAAATTACACAATCGCTCATAGGAAAGTCCGTAAAAATCCCTCATTTAATATCCAAAATGGTGGCGAATAATTCATTGTAATGGCTTATAAAACATCCCGGTCATAGCTCTTCTTGGAAATAATAAACTTTCGAATCATTATAAAGTGTTGCCAAACCCGACGAACAAAATTACGGATAGGGTGGTGAAATTGACGACATAATTGGAGGTGATGCATGGACGATAAAACGAAAATTAACTTAATGGCAGGTGGAAGAATTATCGTTTGCAAAAATCATCATCGGTAAATTTTCGAAAATTGTACTTGAAAAGTTCAGTTTAAAGTATTTTATCGAAAACAGTTTTCATAAATTCATGATTATTTATCAAGAATGGTTCTTTTAAACGAATTCTTTTTTTAAATAATGAAGCTGGCATCTTTTTACCATAAGGTAAAATGATTAAGTAAACTTAATATTACAATTAAAAAAATTACGAAATCATTGTTTCCCAACTAAAATGTTTTATATACATTCGTAAATATAAACACAAATGTTCGTTTGTAGAGAAATGAGTGTTTGAAAATTTAAAATTTAATTGCTGTGAGCTGTATTCTATCAAGTAATAACTCAATAAGTATACTTAACGTAGGGCAAAACGAATTTTTGCCGCATTAAAAACAGAGTTGTAATTTTAACTGTTTTGAAGATACAAAAAAAACTAGGAGTGTGAAACACCATACACAAATTTTCAATTACCATTAAATAAATCAGTGCACTTAAAGGTAATTATATACCATTTGAGGTTATTTCAAAAACTTCTTTCTAAAAATCTAAAAAACTCTTCTTCTATTCTAAAAAGTTCTTTGGCAGCTACAATTTAAGAACTCGCTATTTTCTCAAAAATCTTTTAGTTCGAGCTGTATCCCTCCAAAATTAGTAAAATGTCTGACGAATAATACCGTGTAAGGGAGTGCACGTTAAATACCCTTCAAAGTCCTAACGCTGCGTACGATGTCGCCCTTAACGGTTGCGTTGGGTGCCTATTCAGGTGTTGGCTCGTCACCTGACTGTGGATCTAAAATACGACGCCCGTCGCCAATAGCCCTCGTGTAGCTCTAGTGCGACGATAATTCAAACCTAACCTCCAAAATTAGTAGGAGACACAAAATCTCAATTTCGGATTTACGACTCCATCTCAGTAATTTCATTTCCCTAAATTTGAAAAATGTAATCGAAAGTAATAATGAAATGAATGATTTCAAGTGTCTGTTAAGTATAAAAATTCTTTAATATTTTAAAGAATTATCTTTTTAAAAGATGAATAGTACTTAAGTTAAATATCTCTATTACGGAAGAAAATTGAATATTTTGAGTACTTAAGTTATTTAATTTATTGCTCTTCAAGAATTTGAATCATACGTTGATGATTTTTGTGATATACTTCCGAAATCTATTCGATAATAAGAGTATAACTCAGATTTATTGAAGATTTAGGCTGATATTTTTGATCTATCCATTTATCCCCGATTCCACTTAATGTAATTTTACTCACGGGAGCGGCCAAATTAGTTATAAGAAACCTAAAGTTAATATTTTCTGGAAAATTATTAATATTAAACTTTGAGGATAGTATTTGAACATTTAACAAAAATTAAAAATCACGATATCGTTCATTTGAAAAAAATCGCTAAAAAAGAGTCTTTTATATTTTAAATAATTCTCATTTAAAAAGATGAATAGTTCTTATATTAAATATCTCCATTACGGGAAAAATTCAATATTTTGAGTACTTAAGTTATTTAATATATTGCTCTTCAAGAATTTGAAACATTCGTTGAAGATTTTTGTGATATACTTCCGAAATCTGTTCGATAATAAGAGTATTATACTCATATTTATTGAAGATTCTGGCTGATATATTTGATCTATCCATTTATCCCCGATTCCACTTCATGTAATTTTATTCACGGGAGCGGCCATTCCAGACATTTGCTAAATAAAATTAGTTATAGAAACCTAAAGTTAATATTTCCTTGAAAATTATTAATATTTAACTTTAAAGATAGTGCTCACACATTTTTCAATAAACTAATAACTAATGTTTTTTCATATTTAAAAAAAATATGTTTCGATTTGTATGATATATTTAAAGTTTGTCTAAAAACATTTTCGCATTCATCCATCGAAACACTAATAAATGATGTTTTTATGTTATAAACAGTTTTCATATTTCTATTAATATCATATATTTAATGGTTTTTTTTTAACATTTTAGCATTAATCCTTCGACGAACTAATAAATGCGTTTTTTTTAATATCACACTTTACGCATTTTAGTCGAGATTTTTCCTTTGATATATTTTATGAAAAAAGCGATACTGTTCCGAGTATGATGTGACATTGAAAAAAATCTAATATAAAAATTTAATTTTTTAACTCTAAAAATATAGTTTTGTTTGATACATTTAAGTTTCAATGGATTTATGTATCACATCAATGTAAAGTATATTTTTAGTTATCATTTGTTTAATAAAAGAATGTTTAATTGTATTAAATACTTTATTGTAAGTTAATTGACAATTGTTAATAATTATAAGGGCATTTTTTATTAATTAAATAGTTTAAAAAATTAAAAAATATGATATCAATTTTGCACCACATATATAGAGGCAACCACAATTAAAGCTTTTGTTTTTATTCATATATTTAACTTTTTTTATACCTTTTACCCCGCAAAAACTTATCAAAAACTTTTTTCCCCTCATTATCAAGCAACTTTTCAATAACCCAACCTATAAACTGCCATCAAAAAGTTAACTAACCGCCATAAAACAAAATTTCCGAAAATTCGATATCAAAAACTGATTTTAAGGTCAAGCCGACTACATGGAGGAAAAGATAAGATGAAATAATCGATCAAAAAATCAACATCAGCACCAAAAAACTCGAATTTCACAAGGAAAAAAATCGAACTTTAATTACAAAAACCTTTTCCCGCCTTCATAGATAAAGAAAAGTTACAAAATATTTTATCACAACTGCAAAAGCGCCAATCCCATTGTATGTTTCGATTTATAGGTGATTCGTTAGTAATATTATTTAACGTATTCTTATTTAAATATTACAAATAATAAATAATAAATAAAATGGATGTTTTAAACTGATTTATTTCTACATGATTTTAATACATCTTACTTATTTTGAACGATTTAACGCGTTTCATGTTCTTTCGAAACATTTTTTTGTTTAAATGTATTTGTTATCTTACATTAACGGGTATAAAAGATTTCTAAGAGTAATTAGGATGATGATTATATATTATATGGAAAAAAGTTAGACATCTGTTTTACTAATTAACGACGAAGTGTTGTTTAAAGTCAAAGTAAACTCCAAAAAAAAAGTACAAAACTTTCCACTAGCAAATTCCTAAATTGGTTTCATAATTTAAAAAATATGAGAGTCACAAATTTTTATCGTAACATTTATGAAATCACAATAACTGATTTTCCAGATAAAATTTCGTGTTGACTTGGGTATGAACCTCTTAACATGATCGAGTTTTTAAAGAATGAAGCTGGTATATACTGCGTTTAATTTTATTAGAAGATTCTATAGTCTTTCCGATTACAACGCAAACTTCGAAATGGCTTTCTTCTCCTACCCCTTCGTATGGGCTCTTAGGAAACGGCGTGAGTTTTCTGCTCTAAACCTACATTGTTTGAGGCTTTGCTGTGAGGTTAATCGTCAGTGCTTTCCAAACCCAAACATTAGGGGGGGGGGACAGCGACGCACATGCTGCTTCTTGAAAAAAAAGAGGGATCAGATACACTCCTAAAACCTTAAAACAAAAGAGTGAAATCCACTCCTGTAGGAGAAGTGTATTTTTGACACTGGAAAGGAGTGAGTATTAACTCAGACTGAGTTAAAATCACTCGTTTGGAGTGATCCTGTCCGAGGTTTAACACACAAAGGATCCACTCCTTTGGGGAAGTGTATTTTCGGCACAGGAGAAGTGAAAATTAACTCAGACTTAGTTAAAATCGCTCGTTTGTTTCAAGAGTGTAAGGAAAGAAAGTGCTTTCGAAGCTTGCATTGTAATTAAAACGACTGTAAAAATCGGCAGACGGCAAAACGCAAACAGATACAGTAGAACTACAGCTGGGACAGAATCTCCATCCAAGAATTCGGATAAATAAATTCACATGATAGCCAATATTTGATCTTCAATTTCAGACCGATAATGTTTTAGCATCTCAATAACGTTCTCTCTCTCTCTGTGAACGGATATATATGTTCGGAAAACCGGAGATTCGGATAGTGGGGTTCCGATAATTGGAGTTACATTGTCTGGAGTTCTTGTTGAGTAGACTCTTAAGTGGGATCGTAAACTCATCTCCCAACCGATGGAGCGATTCTAACTGCCGGGCCACGCCTGAATCGGTCAGATAACGGCTGTGAATTTGTTGGGGGAAGTGTAGATAAGTTGGCAACAGTCTGAAGCCGATTTGAACTGAGTTCCCGACTGTACTTTCCCATAGAGTTCAGAATAAGATGGAAGGTGCTTGGCGCGAAATAAAATGAAGCCGCCAGAAAGTCGAAAAGAAACCCTTTAGTAGCCCAAACAAACCGTTCCCTCAACGTTAGTCCAATGCAAAATGCATCATTTTAATCTTTAAAAAGAGTAGATTTAATAAAAAAAATAGGCTGTAGAACTAGATATGAATTTGCACAAGATGGTAATCATTTCCAGAACAGCTAGGATATAATGGCCGTTCTCGATTCGGCAACTTGCGTTATGTTGCCAATCAACGAAAATGTCCAAATGTGGTAAACATTCTACTTTATATTTCATTCAATTTGATAGGTATAAAAACTCTAAATTTTCAAACCGCCAAAAGTAGCCAATGAGCAGACCGGCCTTTATATGATAATTATGGATTATTTCCTTCACAATTCGTTGTATCTATAAGTAGTGTAGTGTAATCGTTTCCGGCTGCCGATTTCTAGCCTCCATTAGGAGCTTTAACACAGCCAATAACGCCTCGTAATTTAGAACCCTAGTCAAGTGACGAGGTCGACACCTGAGCTTGCACCCAATGGAACTTCGAGCGACATCTACGCTGACGCCGTCGGGACTTTGGACTCCACAGATTTAACGAGCACGTCTGTCCCGTTGTACTCGGGCCCATCAGTCACGAGTTGGATTTTCTTCTCTTTCGCAGTACAGATATCCGATTTATTTACAGGATGACTGGCAGTGGGTGGAAATCGAGCTTCCGCACTCCTGAGATGGCTGAATCCGGGGGCGGATGCCTTAACCACTCGGCCACGGACGGGCCTGTATTTATAAGTTAGCCAATGCAAACACCACTGTCGAATATCGCCAAAAAACTTCGCCGAGAGTGTTTGTTTGGGCTTACTATAAAGCAATTGATGGCTTCAATTGGCGCATCGGTTTTTGTATTGTTTTTTGCTTGGCAGCATCTACATCTTATTCTAAACTCTATGACTTTTCCTTAATGAGGTGTACGTGGAATAGTAGAAACGGTTCATTTGGCCCCGGTAAAAGAATCGGGCAGTTTGTGTTCTTTAGAATGTAAGTTTAAATTGAGTATTTTTTTTTATTTAAGTGTAAATAATACTTAGTAACACTTTAAACTGCTTAAAGCCCATTGGGGACTTACTTTGTTGCTGGTAATCTTAAATGAAAGTTCTTCAGAAGAAAATCAGCTTTGAAGTTTTTCGTTGGCACTTAGATACGTTAAAAATAGAAATTACAAAAGATAAAATATATACTTAATTTAAAGTTTATGAAAAGGGTGAATCTTGTGAACGTTAATCGGTATGTGTGTGTGTGGGGGGGGGGGATGTTCATTGACACAATGTTTTTTTTTTTCATTGATATCATTTAGCACGTTCTTTCACTAACCTCTTCAATTAAAAGGCTATATTTCTTACACTGCTAAAAATGTTGTGCTTGCTTTCACCATAATAATGGTTCCTAGTAGCTGCAACGGCTGTGTGGTGAAACGTTTCACCATATTTCTAGTATTCATTCGAACCATTTTTTCAAGTTTTGGAAACAGAAACATAAGAAACGGTTCAACCCAATACTGAAAATAATGTGAGACACTTCACCAGACAGACGTTGCAGCTACGTAGGAACCATTATTATGGTGAAAGCAAGCACAACATTTTTAACAGTGTAGGTCTCATATTTAAATTGTACGACGATATCCAGCGTATTCAAACCCGCTTTATAAATAAATTTCTAACCAAAGGAAATCATTTGTCAATAAAGAAATAAGTTATACATGTATTTTTGATTTTCAAATTAGAACTACAAACCCATAGTAAGTTATTTTGTTTTTTTTTATTTTTGAACAAATGCTTTCCAAAATTAAAAGACTTTACTTCTTGGGCCTTTTCCTAAAATTTTCTGACGATATGGAACAAATTCAAACCCCGCTTTATAATTAATAATTAACAATCCGATAAAGAAATATTTTATGTGTTTATGATCCATTTATAAATGGTAATTGCAATCTACAGACACACTAAAGTACATTTAATTTTGCTATTATTGTACATGCACAGGGTTGTTATAAAATAACGCACGCTATTTGGAGTGGTCTGTAGCTTGAATGAATAATCCGAATGCAACAACTTTGAGATACTTACAAATTAAGAAGGGGGAAAAGAATGGAATCATAAAAAAGAAACTCGTCGCCAAATATGGCCAATTACGGTAAACACGGCCAATTACTCCTCGTAATTTAGAACCCTGGTCAAGAGACGAGTTTCTTTTTATTATGATTCCATTCTTCCCCCCCCCCTTCTTAATTTGTAAGTGTCTCAATGAGAATGAGAATATTTATGTCCAATTGCAGCCAACGCTGCCAATTACTCCTTGTAATTTAGAACCCTGGTCAAGAGACGAGTTTCTTTTTTATGATTCCATTCCTCCCACACTCACCCCTCCCTCTTCTTAATTATATTTAGTAAGTATATCAAAGTTTGTTGCATTCGGATTATTCATTCAAGCTTCAGACCACTCCGAATAGCGAGGGTTATTTTATAACCACCCTGTATATGCATTGCGAAATTAAAAGGCCGTATTTCTAGAGCCTTTTCCTTAAATTGTATGATGATATCTAACATAATCAAACCCTTTTCATGTATAAACACTATCAAAAGGAAAACCTAATAAATAAACATTTTTGTTTACGAAATATCCATTTTCATATAACTATAACATCCCAACCAGCAATCCAACCCTTGGTACGTACCAAGATACTCAGAATACCAAGTTAATCCATTAGTTGTATTCACGGAGGACGTATGGAGAGAAATTGAATTTCTGGGCAACTATTCATTGAGTCGCAGTTAAACTGCCATCTGTCACTGTGACTGCAGTCGAGAAATGCCGGATCGTCAGTCATAAGGAACTGGGTGACTTGATTTGTATTTTGGAGATGGAAATTAATTTCAATCATGGCCTTAGAGAGTTGTTTGGGATCTAACTCGGAGTTGTTTAGGATCTAACTGGGAATGGTAGTATAGTGGAGGTTTTGGGGATTCATTAATTATGGGGGTTTATAATGGTCGTTTGAAGATAGAGAATGGTGGGGAGATGGAATTTCATTGGTTTATTGGATAGGTGTTTACTTGCTTTTTACCTTAGGAAATCTTAGGAACTCTAAAAATATTTTAATGAAATTCCGTTTGTGATCTGTGAGTATGTGTGTTAGAAACAAGAATTTGATTGCTTTTTATGGCATGATAGATCACAAAAGGTATTTGGATATATTTTTACAATATCAATATCAATTAAGTGTAAGTACAAACTAAAAATGCAATTTTTTTCTTTTCTTTTTTTTAAATTTTGTCCCAAAAAAATAATTTTTTGTATTACGACTAAATATTACGAGCGTAAACGCTTTCTAGATATGGCGTTTCTGTGACGTCACTAGTAAGAATTAAAAAAATTTTAAACAAAACTTTAAGCAAATTAGAACTATCCGCTTCTGTAAAACCACCTTCCATTTTCTCTTTTAAATTTGTTTTAATAGAAAATTACACTCTTAAAACAAACGAGCGATTTTAACTCAGTCTGATTGATTTTCACTCCTCCAGTCTGGAAAATGCACTTCTCCTTTTGGAGTGGATCCTTTGTGTGTTAAACCTCCGACAGGATCACTCCAAACGAGTGATTTTAACTCAGTCTGAGATAATATTCACTCCTTTCCAGTGTCGAAAATGCACTTCTCAAACTGGAGTGGAATTCACTCTTTTGATTTAAGAGTGTAGATTAATTCAAGTTTAATAACAAAACATGTATATATCACGGTGGTTATTTTATTTTTACTAATGACGTTTGCCATATCGTCGTGTAAGTGATCACGTGTTGTATCGATGAAAAAAAAGAACCTTTTAAAATTATTTTTATTTATAATTCAAAGATTTATTTCACATTGGGTGACAAAAAAGTGAAAACTAGAAAATAAACATTAACTATTTTCATTTGCAACTAGATCCGTTTAAAACGATTCTTATAAACGATAAAAAATAAATTTTACTTAAAGTTAATAATAAACGAGAAACTTGTTATCTGAAAAAGAAGGAACGTTCCTTGACACAAAAATCTTTTTAAAAAATGGCATATAGCGCGTTTTTTTTCATTAACTACCACAATTAACATCGTAAGACCCGAGCAAAATCCTACACGTGTATTCTTAATCTAAACATACTTTTCATATAAATACGTGCTAAAAACTATGTTTTTCAAAGTAATTTAATATATATATATATATATATATATATATATATATATATATATATATATATATATATATATATATATATATATATATATATATATATATATATATATATATATATATATAATAGTTGCTTAGAGACACGCCTTAAGCTTTAAAAAATACCCATTCTTTTGTGCTATAAATGAAAAAAAGGCCGTATCATCTGTTTGTAGTTAACAGCTTATTTAAACATTGTTTTTAGAGCAAAATGCCTTTAAAATTAACCAATAAAAGAACTTTTGGAACGGTTGAAAAAAAGTTTGCATTCAATTTTTTAAGAACTCTAATATCGTATTAACATTCGTTCAACTTAATTTTTTTTACAAAAATAAATGACTGATACCTGTATTAAAAGGCTGAAAGCTGATATTTGGTTCTTCTTCTATCGGATCAGGTCAATTTCAGAACTAATTAACAGGTTAATTAATTGTGGGGAAGTTTTAAAAAATGTACCCAAATGGGGACGCCAGGTCGCAAGATGTTAATCCAAGTTTACTTGTTACAAACAAGTACTGAGTAGGTAGCAGAATGTTAAATAACCATATTGCACTGTAGTTCTACCAGAATAAATAATGTTTCTTGTCATTTTACTGTGCTATTCCTCTGATAATTTCTGTTTTCTAAAGCTACTGAATTTTTTTCAATCATCTAAATTCATTTAAAACGCATTTTCTTTTAAAGCAGATAAAATCTATTACAACTCTGATTCCGATCTTACATGTCAAAGCAAAATTAAAAATGAGTCTTTGTTGCTCCAACGAAAGAACTCATATTTTTTTCTCTTCGACCTTTGCGTTTTTAAGGTTTTAATTTCAATTCCGCAAATCACACAAGTTTTAGTACATTGGAAACACTTTAAACTTACTCTACCTTTGGAACTAATCTTTTGGTTTTTCGCTAATTTATTGTTAATAAATTGAAAGGAATTCTTTTCTCAATTGTGTGTGAAGCGCTTAGTGGAAGAAGGTGATAAGTGACATTTTGAAAATAATTGAGATTTTTGTGTCAACGAACATATTATTACCTACTTTAAAGATATCAAGTTTCCCCTTTTTCATTAACCGATTTTTTAGTACATTTTTACCATTTGCTAGTATCTTTTTTAACGTATCTAAGTACATACGGTATGGTATGGTAGGTACGTATATATTAAAGCTTGTGTGCTTGTTCAGAGAATCGCTTATAAGCTTTCGTCAAGTGGGACGGACACAGGCACAGTTTTTACAAGCATAAGAGACATACAAAGAAATGACAAAACAAACACATAGACAAATAACAACATTTATTGACGGTCACAAACATCCATGCCTTATCGGAATTCGAGCCCGACCCCAGCAGCTCCAAAGGCTAGCATCCTAATGATTGCGCCGGCGGCAAGTATATACGAAATACTTCAAATCTCATTTTCTCGTTTTTACCTTTGTGTCACTTAGCACGTTCTTCCACTAAGCTCTTGAAATGTTTAATTTTCTCCACTCGCATATTACTTGAATCACAAAATAAACTTCAATACAAATAAATGATTTTTATTGTTTTTAAATTATTTTTTCTTAAATTATCTAAACATTACTTATTTTCTTTAATCGTAACTAATTAGCGAGGCTTTTGCCCTGGAGTAAGCTTTTAAAAACCTAATTTTCAATCCAAATTCCAATTATCTCTTGGGAAAATGCATAAACTTATTGGTTTGAATGAAAACAAGAACGAAAAATAATTTAAATTCAATCTGAATAGAACTGCAACTCGATTTTTAAATAACTCTTTTGGATTCATCCGATAAAAATTGCCAATTTCCGTTTTGGTAAAACTTTCTTTTCCTGTTGCCAGAAAAAAAACTTAAATTCGTTCAACTTCATTTTGAATAAAAATAAATTTATTTGCAGCCTCGATTTCGTAATTTTGTTAGTTTTTATACAAAAGTCTGCAAACTTAATTTCGAAATCGAACAAACACCAAAGACATAAAATAAATTTTTAAAAGCTTAAACAATTACGTCGCAAAAATAAATTTCTTTTGATTTTTAATTTCAAGGAAATAAAGTTTCTCGAGCGATTGTTGTGATTGCAATGGATTGGATTGGATTGGTTTACATATATTTTCAGGCTTGTGTGCTTGGTCGCAAGGACCCGCTTATAAACCATCGTCAAGTAGGACAACACAAGACACACACAAACACATATGACTGATGTTGCCATCTGTCGACAGATGGCAACATCTGTCGCCACCTCCACAATTTAGAGATGTCCCTGAAGGGGAGGGAAATTTTCTCCAGGAACCTGTACCCATGGTGAACTGCGCAATGACCGACCACAGGACTTTCGGACCCAACAGATTTTACGAGCACGTACTCCGCGTATACTCGGTAAGTCTTCAGTGGCAACCGGGTCTCGAACTCTCAACCTTTCGATCTCAAGTCCGGGGTCCGGACCACTAGGCTCCTTACAGCCCATTGCAATGGAATTTAGTTGTTGTTGTTTTTAACGCCATTCGGTAACCGAGCCCGGAGAAGAGACCTTACCCGATTTGTTAAGTGGGGCGGCTTCCCTTTTTATTGAGCGCCACAATGATTAAGTCCGAATTTTGCTCGTCAGAATGACACATTCGTTTAACAGGAAGCGCTAGAGCTACACGAGGGCTATTGGAGACGGGCGTCGTATTTTAGAACCACAGTCAAGTGACGAGCCGGCACCTGAATAGGCACCCAACGCAATCATTGAGGACGACATCGTACGCAGCGTTAGGACTTTAGAAGTCATATATTTAACGTCCACTCCTTTACACGGGGTATTATTCGTCGGACATTTTTGGCTGCACGGCCGTTTATAGGTCGGGCTGTTATTTTGGTGATGCCCGGACCCGAACCTGGGACCTTACGCATGTTAGGCGTGCGCCTAACCAACTGGGCTCCCCAGCCCCTTATTTGGTATGGGAACATGGAGGACTTTCTGACCACGGCCTATTTAACGTTCTCCAGCCACCATTAGCAACACGGCGGCCTTGAGCCGACCGAATACAAGAGCCGCCCCAGCAACCATCAGAATTGCGAGCACCGCCGAGGACAGAACCCACAACAATTCCGATGCTAGCACGACGCTTCACATGACTGAGCTACCGCATCTCTGGTTATTTAGTTCTAATATAAAAGGGCTTCTTATGTTTTTTTAAATAAGAAGAGGTGTTATTTAAACGATTTTTTTCTAAATAAGCATTAAATTTCGCAGTTTTTAAATAACCAAATAACTTCGAATTCGAATTTTTTCTGATAATTTCATGTCTTCGAATTTCGATGCGCTGATTTTTACTTATCTAACTTATATGTATCATTTGTAGTTTCTGTTATGAATGTGGGTGACAGATATCAAGACGGACAGACGGACTTAACGATTATAATATCTTTTTACGTTATAAACATAGTGTGGAATCTAAAAGGAAAAATAAATTAAAATAATATGCCATATTTTCAACAAATACCTTTTTTTTTAAATTAAAACACCATTGAAGGCTTTAGAAATCAATCGTTAAATTTTCTTACAATCAAATTCAAAAAGTCCGACAAACTCTTTCTAAAAAAAGTTCTCGCATAAAAAACACAGTTTCAAATCACAGAGCATTGTTTAAGAGTGTCACATGGAGATATTGTCAAATCGAGTTTTTGTCACCTTTTCTTCACACTTCGAGGAAAAGATTCCATTATTTGTCTTTCGAATGGAACAAAGAACTTTTTTTGTACTTTTGATTCAATTGAGTGAAGTGTAAATTCAATAACGAAGTGTTCTCCTAGTTTTTTTACCATCCTCAAACCAGACTTTTTGTTGAATTTTTATTTTAACGTAGAGTCTAAACCAAGTGTATTTATTGACATTAAGATTTTATTTGGATTTTTTTATTGGATTTATTGAGTTTGTTTTATGATGGAGTTATTTTATGAATTTAAAAGTTTTATCAAACTTTTTTCACCAACTTATTAGGGAAGTCACACAATACTTCTTTATTTTTTAAATGTCAGATCCAAATCGGATTTGTTAACTATAAAAATAATATTATAACAAAAGTAATAGATTTGAAATAAAATCTATCATACCTTATTGAATGTAAGATATTTTTAATGATACATTTTATTAAGCTATTTTATTCAAATACCAGTGATTCTTAGTAAATTAGACAAACTATAACTTAAGTTAATAAAAAAAACATTAAGGCGTTGAATCAGTTTGAAAGGGCATAAAATGTATTTCAAAAAGATATTATTTGGTTGTATGTTCATATGAAATATGTTTTTCATATTTAAAAACGAGGAATATTACATATATGTTCTTCGAAATAAAAATAAATTTAGCAAACGATAAAAAATAATTATTGAGTTATTGAATTTCCAAATTTAGCATGTAAATGTTTAATACAAAATTATTACTGTGTTTGGCGACTTTTTTCCCGTTGTGTGGAAGCGGAATTAGTGAACAGATTGTGTTACAAATCTATTAGTTTGTGTTTTTTTGTGTTAAAAATATTTGTGTTATTGTGTAAGTACCATTGTGAGATTATTTTTAAGTTGGTGATAAATATATATATTTTTTAATTTGACCAATGTTTAAATATGCAATTATGAAGCAACAAGAAAAATATCGTAACATAATTTCTAAAATGATAACATGAAGATAATGTAGGATTTATTTTCTTAAACCAAATAATGACTCAATAATGTTGAATTAATGATACTTTTAAATTTTAGGAAAGTGAATATCTTTCTTCATAACAACACATTATAAAGCAAATGCATTTTTTATACTTAGTTTTATTCTTTTCTAAAAAAAAAGTAATTGTATGTTGACATTTTAGCTTAAGTTAGTGACTTTTTTTTTGTGTAACTCAGAAAAAAAGTTTTAATTGTCAAGATTTTTTTTTTTTTATTTTCTAGCTGATTGCGAAGTACTTCATAGAGATTATATGTCTTTCCTAAAAAAAAAGAATTCGAACTTGCTAAAAAATTTTATTTATTTTTCTTAGAGGCAAATTATTTTTGTAATATATGAGAAATATATTCATTAAAATTATGTGTTCGCAATAATTTCAAAGCTTAGATTTGTTATTAAAATGCAAGTCAATATTTAATTTTCAAGAATAGTATTTAAATTCAATATGTATTCAAGTAAAAAATAGTTTCTTTCATATTTTCTTTATTACCTTCATATTTTCAAAGAAAACTAATATTTACCATTTTTGTCTAAGGGCTAAATTTTTAATTTTTACACATTTTAATCATAATTTCTTGCAATGAAAATACTTCAAAGCTTATCTAAAAAGTCTAGAATTTTTCTTAATTTAGATTAAGCTACATAATTTAAAGCACTAATTCACACAAAATCTCTCTCTCTCATGACTGCTACGCAAATGACTATTACGCAACTGACGACATCCTTATACTAAATAATTAAACGGCATATCTCGGATTATGAGATTCAATAAAGAGGCTAGAATAATATGCATGAAGACTACACGGAAAGAATTGCTTGATTTAGTAGGAGTCTTCCCATAAATGTGTCTGTTTAAAATGGTGGACATTGGCGACAGAAAAGCCGGTTTTTTTTTTTCCGGCTCTTCATTCGTGGAACAAACGTGTGACTCGTGTCGACTGATCTCTGGCGTGAATCGAAAGAAAAATAAAGCGAGTAACCGGTTTATTTACACAAGTTTAGGCGATTTATCGCTATCATCGCCATAGAGGCCATTGAGGAAAGCCTTCTACAAAATCAAGCTGTTTTCCCCCTGTAATCTTCACTTTTATTTAATTATGCTGTTCATAATTATCCCAACCAATTTTGTGAACTTCCTACTGCATGCTAATTTAGGGTTTTTAATAAAAGAAAATTAAATACGCAATTCAGACTGAATTTAAAAAAAAATACTACCATAACCGGTTTGAATAAAATAAAAACTGTTTTATCCGAACCCTGTGGGAATAAAAAAAGAATCAAATCTAAAAAAGGAGGGTTAAAAACTTCAATTTCTAGAACAATTGATTAAAATTATAAATGATTTTTTTGACACAAATAGAGGCAATTTCCTTAATGCTAAGGATTTCAAGTCTATTTATAATTTATGTATGTAGAAAAGCGCTAAATACATCGCCAAGATATTATTTGGGTGCATCACCAATGCGATCAATGGCTTCAATGGGCCTATAAGTCTTTTTTATAATTGGTTCTGACATGCATCATCTCCTTTCAATTCTAGCCTCCACAAATTTACCTGCTTTAAATAAAACTCGTAGCATCACAAATACCCCGTCATACATCCTTAACATTCTCGCCATCCTTTAATAAATACAGCGGCATTAAAGCTCACTCTTGGTCGAATACCTTGATTTAATCGCTCCACCGAAAATGCTAATCCTAAATTAAACAGGGCTTGGAGTATGACAATCTCTTGTCCCTTAACGCTACTACAGATAGGAGGAAGGTACAATGCTCGTTTTGCAATGTTTGGCGATGAATCATTGAATTGTGGTTTTCAAAAATAAAATTTTCAAACATGTTTATGGTTTCTTGATTAGAACTCCTAATTCGGAAACCCGAATACAACAAGCTTCTTCTTATCTAATGTCTGGTCCTGCGTTGACAGACCAAGTAAAAAAAACGTACACTTTGAGAAAATTGATACAAAGGAGAGGAGTAAATCTCCTTTGCAGAGTCCAAGACAGCCCAGGATGTGATTTGAGTTGGACAGAAATATTTGGCATTTTGGACACTGAGGAAAAACTTTTTCTCCTTGAGAGAACTTCAAACGTTTCAAGTAACCACTTGCTCAAATCGTGGTAGGCAGGTAAGCGAAGACGTCACCTGAAAGTGAGAGAAGGGAGCCAGGTTCCGTAGCAAATATGAAAAGCCCATCACTGTTTTCATGAAAGCGTTGCTGAAGAAACTGGCGCGGTGTAAATTTCTAATATAATTGCACAGATAACTCAGGCAACGGAAAATAATAAAAATTAACTTAATTTAGTACATAAAAGATTGAATGCTCTAAACTGATGTGAAAAAAAGACAACTATTAGCTCTCCAATAGATAAGCACAAGAAAGTTTCATGTTTTTGGCACATTTGGCGAGATTACCCCTTTAATTAACGCCAATAATTATCTGCTACGATACCTGAAGGCAACCCTAGTCTATCTCAGCAAACTATATCAGGCATAGTTCGCTCCGCGTTAGACAAACATAATCACGAAAGCGATGACTCCAAATTTGCATTCACCGAACGATTTTCAAAATTTCTTCCGCGCGAATTCTCCTCTGCTGAGGAAATTCTCACGGAAAGAAAATGTCGTTCAATAATATTGAGTTTCGCTTTATCTGTTTTTCTTCTGTATATGAAGGTTTTAATTAGCTCACAAGTGTTAAATTTCGACTTTGCGATACTTTAACAAACATTTGTGGGAAGGTTAAATTTTTTAGAAAATTTAGCCTAAATTTTTCGAAAAAAAATTTTAGAAAATTTAGTCTGATTAAAGGTCTTAAATTACGAAATTAATGGAACAGATATTTTGGATTTTAAAAATTGAAATAAAAAAATTCTTTTTTAAAAAAATGTGGGAAATTTGAGAAATTTTTCGAACAAATAGTGAGTAAGTTCAATCAATTGGCTTCTTTCCCGTGAAGTATATCATCCCTGCTTTTATTCCTCAATTTCTTTGATGTTTTTGGTTATAAGTAATTTGACACACCCACCAAACTACATTGATTAATCAATCGATTCCTTGCTGTCATTCTTGTTGAACAGTTGCCACTGTAGACGTGAAATATGCCTATTAGATCTTGAACAAACTTTTAAACAAAAATTAAGTAATATTTTTTGTATTTAATTTCTCTTTTAAATCGTGTTGGGTTTTACTTTAAACTAATGTGCTCTAATCAAGTAAATGTGTAAAGTATTATGCATTTTAACCTCCTAAGCGTTAAACTTGGAATAAATGAAATTTTTATATTGATCTTCTACTTTTTTCATTCGGAAATGACTTTGAGATTATTTCTTCAAAAATAAAATAATTCTGATTTTGTAAGCAAACGTTTAATTTATGAAAATAAATTTTAGATTTTATTCAGACAATATAACAGTACATTTTGGCCTATTATCAAGCTGTTTGGAAGGAAAAAACATTTCTTAGAAATAACACTAACAACAATAATATGTTCCCGAAACACTGACAAATATATTCCATTTCCCAATACCTAATGCAACTACGGAGAAATTGAAGTAAAGAGAAAATACGAACATTATCGTCTTGTCCAGGAATAATATTTGCAAAATCGTTTGATTTTAGAAATGGGGTTGATAAACATCCTGGTTTGGTAAACAAAACGTTTGTTTGGGTAGTGAAATCACTTTTGGCGTCGGTTTGAAATTAATATGTACGTTGGTAAATGTTTTGGTTAGAGTGACGTTTAAAGTGATTGATGGCTTTCTAATGGCAGATTGCAATAATAGTTGTCAAATATTTTGAAGATCGATGTATAATAATATGTGTGAAGTTAGTCTTTTATAAATAAATTATGCACCTCGAATTTTTTTAATGGTCAAGAGTGGCAACAACTCCGCTATCTTGTTTTCATTTTTTTAGAATGAATTACTTTGTTTTGGTAATCGAAAATGAGTTTCTAAGAATATTTTTGTTATTTTTTTAAATATAAACTTCTTGGGAGGGATTATACTGTTGGTTGTACAAATCATTTATAAAAGAAAGATTGCATAGGAAGAAAAGTTTCTTTTCATCTATTTCCACATCTGATCCTAGATAAAAAAAAAAACAAGTTGCATGGTGCAAACAACTCAGAAGCAGGCCAACAGTACGTTCATTTTGAGAATAAAATCGAAACAAAATATGAAACCGCAGTACGTAGAAAAATGAAAATAAGACCTTTGCATCAGCTAAAACATTCTCATTAAAGTATTGTACTATTTGTCGAAAAGGTGATATCATACAAAATGTAAATAGTAATCAAAAATGATCCCAAACTTAAAAAGTATCCTTACAATCATCCCAAATGCTTTAAAAAAAAACAATGTTCCATTTTAAGAAAAAGTTGTTTTAAAAAATATTCAAAACCTGAAAATTACCAGTATTATTTGGTTGAAAAAAGAGAAACTGAAAATCTGTCGCTTTTTCGAACGTAATGACAATAAAGTGTCGTACGCTGTTAGTGGTTTCTTCAGTAATAATAGTGATATTTCGTTCGTTCTTTATTTACTATAGTTTTAAAATATTGAAAATATAAAGAATTCAAATAATTAAATTGGAATACAATACGTGATAGTGATAACACGTCGCTTCAATTTTTTTATTAAGTTTCTTTTTAAATTGTAGCTCCTCTGGAGCTTTTTTTTAACTGAATGCATATTTTATAACTTATAAGAGGGAATTTTGTTTAAGGATTTTCATAACGTCCCACAAAATGTATTTTTGATACGAAATAAAAACATTACTAAAATACAGACATCAAAAATAGAAAAGTTAAAATTAGAACTTTTCTGGTTATCAAGTAGAAAAGTAAACTAAAATGCCCCAGAAAAATTAGGTTTGAGATGTATTTAAAGCATTTTAACATTAAAAACGCTGCGTAACGTTTAATTTTTAAAACAAAGAACACGATTTTAATTCCCACAACTGTATTAAAATAAAAGCAAAAGAACATTTCGCTTAGCAATCTTAAATTTTAATAAAAACTTTCACATTCACCCGACGAAAAATGAAAAATGTTTCAGCCATTTTCTTAAAATCACGATTCGTGATAGAAAGCTCTTTTGGACTGAAAATCCCGCATATTCATAGACACGCACTGACTGATGCCATCTTTCGCGAACAAACTTTTTGATGAGTCGCGTAAAAAAGGAACGCTAAAAGAAACTCCAAAAATGAAGGTTTTACAAATTTTTTTTATGCCTTAAATATTGTTTGATTTCTTTTTAAAAACTTCTCTGGTTTTGTTGTAAAGCATTATTAGATTTTGAGGGAAAGGATTTGTGGATTACTTTGAACAATAAAGAATCTTTCTTGCTGACAAATCGTTTAAAAAATTCTAAAGTAATTTCGAATTTTGATGAGTTTGTATTTTTTTATCCGTTCAAACATGTTAAGAAAGAAGGATTACTTTTATTTAAAAAAAATTCTTACAATTACTAATGTAAAGAAAATAAAACTTAATTTTTTTAGTCTGTTTTTTATCGACTTTTTACATTTATAATAATTAAATAACCTTATTTAATCGAATAAACTAAAATAAAAAAGGAACCTGAATAAAATTAGAACCTTTCAAGGGAGTTGATCAGAGGTTTAAATATTATTCAATTTGCATTTACGACAAATTAATGAAGTCATTTGTTAATATGTTACAAATATTTCTTCTTTATTTTATTCATATATTTGGGACATGAAAATATGAACTATTCATATTAAATTAAATATTTAAAAACTACTTTATATTTGAAAAATAAAATATCGAATATAAAGTACTCATTCGTAATTTACTCTTACATTTTAAATGTTTCATAGATTGTTTTTTCAAATTAATTTTGTGTAAGTAATTGAATTCCCCACATTAACTCTTGTGCAAAGCATTTTAATCGCTTTAGGGCGTTTACAAAAAATATAGAATCAAAGTTAAATATAATAAGTGAAATAATCAGTATTCTAAGAAATATTTAGACAAAGTAAAAGAAATACATCCACATTTTAATCTTAATTAAATAATCTTTTTACGTACGCTTAACTCAATTCAAATGCTTAATGAAATAATTATTTAAATGAAATATATTACGTCATTCCCAATTTTATGTACTTCTTATGTAAATATAAAAGTTAATAAGAAACTCTGTAAGGTATTCCTGTCTCGTTGCGTATTAAGATTTTAAGATTGATTTTTGAATCATTGTTTTTGTTTTAAAAAACAGAACAATTATCTAAATACAATTGCGTTTTGCTTTCCTTTTACTTGTTATTATTTTCAAACATTTTTGTTGCATAGATATAAAAAAAAAGGTTCATGTATTCAAATATTAAATAACCTTCAGCATTAGATAATTATCTCGAAAAAATTAAGCATTTTAAATCGTTATTATGTTTAATAAACGTTTTCTCAAAAGAGAAAAGAGTATGTTATTCTGAGAGGTTTTTTTCAATAAATAATAAATTTAAATTTAAACGCAGAAATTTTACAGGGTTAGTGTAGTGTAATCGTTTCCGGCTGCCTATTTCTATCCTTTATCAGGAGCTTTAAAACGCAGCCAATAAATGCCTCGTAATTTAGAACCCTGGTCAAGAGACGAAGTCGACACCAGAGCTTGCACCCAACGGAACTTCGAGCGACATCGTACGCTGACGCCGTTGGGACTTTGGACTCCACAGATATAAAAAGAGCACGTCTGTCCCAGTGTACTCGGGCCATCCGTCACGAGTTGGATTTTCTACTCTATCCCAGTACAGATATCCGATTTATAGGATGACTGGCAGTAGGAACCCCCGCACTCCTGAGAAGGCTGAATCCTGAGGCGGATGCCTTAACCACTCGGCCGTGGACGGGCCTTTACAGGGTTTTAACATGATTTCCTTATGTTCAATTCGAAATAATTAAAAAATATATATAGAATATTGCATAAGGGGGGGGGGGGCATCGTTGGAATTTCTCAAACCGCACGTCCGTCCGTCCATAACATCCTTTCATCTCCCGTTTTCAATCATGCCATAGTTTCAAAATTATTTTGCTTAAAATAAGGATTGGAGTCATTTGTAACTGGTTGGTTGATTGGTATACATATCTTTTCAGGCTTGTGTGCTTGGTCAGAGACCCGCTTATAAGCCTTCGTCAAGTAAGACAGTCACAACACACTCACAACCAACAACAACGCACACACACATCCGTGACAGAGGCTGCCATCTATCACGCGCCACCTCCACAATTTAGACATGTCCCTGAAGGGGAAGGAAATAGTCTCCAGGGACCTGTACCCGTGGGAAACTGCGTAATGACCGCCCATAGGCCTTCCTGACCCAACAGATTTAACGAGCCCGTACTCCGCATATACTATACACGGTTTGTCTTCAGCGACCAGGACTCGATCGCGGGACCTTTCGATCCGCAGATCGATCGAGACACTGACCACACTCTAAAAAATGAATGTTCAAAACTGACGAAATTTTCCTTAATTTTGACGATTCCGTTACTGGCAAATGCTTCGAGTTTTCGTTTCCTCAAAGTGAGGAAATTTGAATCGTCATTTTCATGAGGATTTGAATGTCATCTAATCTAAAGTAATATATTTCGTCATTTTTGAGCATGTGAGTACAGCAATGAGATTCAGTTTCCTCAAAATCAAGATACAGAATCACGATCGTAAAAGTGAGGATTCGCGTTTCCACTACTCAAAAGTCACGTGATAGTTTGCCGAAACAATCCTCAAAATTAACGAAATGAGGCTTGAGGATTCATGAATCGTCAAAAATGAAAGTGTTATTTCTGTGAGTGCACAGGGCTCCACACAGCCCCACTTGTAACTGTTACTCTATTACCAGCAGTTAAAAAATCACAGTTATGACGACAAAACACCGAACCACTCTCATTTTAAAGTGTTGTTTTCCGTTGTCAGATGCTGCCACGCCCAATGTTAAACACTGTCATGTTGCCATGACAGCTGGGCCAATTACAAACAGAGTTTTAAATGAGAGAGGAATCCCTTCTGGGGGTGAATTAGACATTTGTGTCACACATGTAAGTGCACGTGATGTGAGGTCGTAATTAAAGTTGAGTTTTAAAATGGCTGAGAGCGTTGGTCAGAGTTCTAATGAATGAATGGATTTAAGTCTAAACTATATACAAAGTTGCAACGTTATGACTTCCTTGGTGGGGAGCAAGATCGCCAAGCACTGCGACTTTAAGTCTGTTATACTAAGCCCCAGAAATGACGCAAGCACAAGAGACACACAAAGAAAGAGACGACACAAACACATAGACAAATAACAACATTTATTGACAGTCACAAACATCCATGCCTGACCGGGATTCGAACCCGACCCCAGCAGCTGCAAAGGCTAGAATCCTAACGAGTGTGCCACCGGGGCGGCTAAGTTGCAACGTTAAACATTTATAGATTGGTTTCACCAAAAAAATGATACTTAGTAGCCTCAATGGCTGTGTTGTGAAATGTTTCAACATATTTTCGGTATTAGGCTGAACAACTTCTCCTCAACTTTTAACTGGTTCAACCAAATACCGAAACTATGGTTGAATATTTCATCACACAACCATATTGCTGTCATTAGGAACCATTATTATGGTGAAACCAAGCACCCACAAGGAAAGACGTATTTAAAGAAAAGACAATCCGTAGGTTAAATTTTCTGAAAAATTAAAACTTTCCTAGTGTTTCTTAAAATATGCAAAGTCCGAATTTTACACTTGTAAGCTACTTCAAACCTTCATATACAGAAAAAAACAGGTAAAAGGCAACTCATTGCAACAAATATAAATAATTTGATGAAATAAAATAGAAATTTAGCAGAATATTAAATGCGATAGAAGTAATTTGTAAACTGCTTATCTATCGACACAGTCATAAGATTAGTCCACAATTAAGAGCCAAACAATTCTTTAACTAAAAGTCGGATAGTATATATGTATACAAAAAAATCAATTTTTCAGTTTAAAAGTTTTTGTTCCAGTTTAAGAAATAAAATTAATATTTTTTTATCAGATCTTAAAAGTACATTTCTATTAAAGTAAAAGTTATTAATTTACTTTTGAATTAAAGTATGTTTTATAATTTCTCAGGAAAAAAATTTGAGGTGCGCCTTCGATTTAAAAGCTATAATCCGACGGGAACATAATCAGGATAAACCTATACCTAAAGAGTTACAGAACTTAATAAAAAAAACAAGTATAATGAATGTTACACATTTAAATTAACACAACACCCCATGTCTCCATTTTAGTTTCTATGAATATTCATTCCGTCCTGTGTTCTCCAGAATAGAATACTTAAAGTAACAACTTAACTTTCCGAAAGTAAAATACTTATTTTGTTTTTGTTTTACCGTCATCATGTTTATGTAAATTCGGTGCTAGGAAAGCTGCAGATTATATCAAATTCTTTCAAGATTTGAATTAAATCGCAGATGAAAATGAATCTGTTTACTTTGGGTTTTAGGAGTTTTCATCAAGGAAGAGATTTTAGTGTTAGGGAAGTGAAATGTAATATGAATATTGATCGGGTTTTTTTTTCTTGAATTGATTTTGAGAGTTTCTTTAATCTTTTAAAAACGTTTTTATTATTCATTTTTTAAAAAGAATTTAAGAAAATTAAAACTACTTGCTCGTTAAAAAGCCTGATAAATTGTTATTCATTTTTTTTTAAAGAAACTGCTTAAACCTTTAAAAAGTCCTTTCATTATTATTCATGTTTTACAAAAGCTTTAAACAACACTAAAACTACTTAGTCTTTAAAAAGTCTTTTAAATTATTATTAATTTTTTTAAGATACTACTTAGGCTTTAAAAAAAAACCTACACTTATTATTCATTTTTTTTAAAGATTAAAAGGAAATTAAAACTACTTATTTCTCGTTTTCGGATCTGTAACAAATACTGTTGCTCAGAAAGTTAAAAAAATTTAGATATAATTGAAATATGGTTTAAGGACTTGTTTTACAATAAATGAAATAGTAGTAATTATTTAATTTGTGTTATATTACGTAATATTTTGATAAACATTTTGATATTTTAATATTTTGATAATTATCTTGATACGCACTATTTCAATAAATGTTTTGTAAATGTCTATATTTACTACAAACTATACCTTAATAGAACACATTCCTAACTAAAAACAACACACAAAAGAATGCCGAAGAACAAAAGAACATTCCGTAGCAGACGATAGTTAAGCAGCCATCCTTCACTGTGGACCCACAAACCGACGCTTGTCAGCAGACGATAAAACATAACAGATAAAAAAAAAACATTCATTGCCAAACGACTTGATATTTGGTATTTTTCTTGGTATTTTGGTGGACAGGCCCAACCCCTAATTAGAACATATTTATTTTATTAAAAAAATACCAAAAAGAACTATTGAAATTTTAACAAAATGCAGTTCTTAGTACAGGAAGGGAATATTCACCCATCTCGTTTGGCCGTTATTCATTGTATGTTACGTTTAAAGCATGAACAAGAAAGAAAACTTCTCTACTATAGTTCTACATCATAGTACAAAATATCCTATGGTAATTTACTGTTGATTAATTTTAAAATATACCATTAAGTATTATAATCTGTTGAAAACAAAATTACCTCTTTTAGACAATATTAAATATTCAAATAATAATTTTTTTATTTCAATTTATTTTGTTGTTAGTACTGTTTTCATACCTCGTGAAACAAGGTAAAAATTTTGAAGCAATACTAGCAAAACATATATTGAGATTTAAAACAATAGTAATGAATTTGTATTAGTATTTATCATGTAAAAAAATGTCTGAAAAACTATTCAATTCAGCCAAGAGTTTAGTTTTGATTTAGATTCTTTTTTTTTTACATTTAAGCTCTTACGACCTGGCATCCCTATTTGGGGACATTTTTAAAACCTCCATGCAAACAATTAACACGTTAATTTGTTCCGAAATTGACTGGTCAGGTAGAAGAAGATTCAAATATCAGTTTTGCGTCTATGATTACATGTATCAGTCATTTATTTCGATAAAAAAATTAAGTTGAAGAAGAGTCAATACGATATTAGAGTTCTTAAAAAATATTTAATTTTGTTCTAACTTTTGTCCAAAAAGTTGTTTTAGTAGTTATTTTTAAAGACATTTTGTATTAAAAACAATGTTAGAATGAAATGCAAACTACAAATAAGTGATAAGGCCTTTTTCGAATTTATAGCACAAAAAAAAAATTATTTTTAGAGCTCAATGCGTTTCTCTCAATAACTATTAAACATAATTTTTTTTTAAACAATTTCCTTGCAAAACATACTTTTTAGCATATATTTGCACGAAACGTATGTTTAGATTAAGATAGTACGTGTAGGATTTTGCTCGGGTCTTAAGTAAACTTTAATTAATTAATTAACTTTAATTAATTTAGTAAACTCTTAATTAATTTCTTTAAATAACACTTTAATTTGGAGACCAGACATCCAACTCCGTTCCCCTAAGAATAATTTTCAATAATCCGAAGATGTCTACAAAAGTTCTAAAACAAAATTTTCATTCTTGGTTCTTTTCAGGTTATCTTCCCTTCAATTAAGGAGGCGTGATTAATTTTCTCCAGCATTCTTTTTAGTACTTTACAGACAATCCTTTGGAGGAAGGGTGGGGGTTTTTTTTTTAGTTGTTTGATCGACCCCCTTTTCACACACCCTAGTTGTTGTTGTCGTTGGTATTTGTGGTCGGGTCATTTTTCAATAAACGCGGGAGTTATGAGGGTTATTTGTCGTTTAGAAGACTGACTTGTTTGGTGGTGTAGTCTAGAGTAGTGGCACAAGTACGGGAAGAAGAGGAAAGAAGTTTTAACCCTTAAGGAGGAATGAGACCGCTCGACCGTGGGTCTCCAAACGAAACCGGTGGTTTGAAAATTATTTTTTAAGCCACATTTCTCTAGATGTATTGAATACTTATACGAAAAGTTTTTTTTTAAAGATAAATGGAGATAACTGCAGGTCTCTAAAATCCCACTTTTTGAAATTGCTTCGAATGTTTTGTGTAAAATTAATTGTTGAAAATTAAAAAAAAAAAAGATATTGAAAATTTTAAAAAAATATTTATCGAAAATTTTAAAAATATCTATCGAAAATTTAAAAAAAATATTTTTTTAATGTAAAAAAAAATATTGAAAATTTAAAAAATACTCGAACCAATTTCAGAAAGTGGAATTGTCTAGACCTGTGAGTCACACTTATCATATAAAAAAGATCTCGTTTGTAAAAATATTCAATACAGCCAGATAAATGTGTCTAAGATTTTTTTCCCTCCATTAAAGTTTTCGGTTCGTGGTAAAAAAAATCACCCTCCACTTTTACGGCAATTTTCCTTACTTTTGACGGTTTTTGTTTTTTTTTTTTTGTTTAAAACCCTTTCGCACATATCCCTGGTGAATTATTGCCGCCCCGGTGGCTCAATCGTTAGGGACGCTGGCCTTTGGAGCTGCTGGGGTCGGGCTCGAATCCCGGTCAGGCATGGATGTTTGTGAACGTCAATGAATGTTGTAATTTGTCTATGTGTTATTCCTTTCTTTGTGACTGTAAAAATTCTTTCTGTGTCTGCCCCACTTGACGAAAGGCTTATAAGCAGTTCTCTGAACAAACACACAAGCTGGAATATATATTACATACCATACCAGT
The DNA here is from genome assembly GCA_023701765.1 of Hylyphantes graminicola. Lineage (NCBI taxonomy): Eukaryota > Metazoa > Arthropoda > Arachnida > Araneae > Linyphiidae > Hylyphantes > Hylyphantes graminicola. Next base: position 71,275,766 of record CM043116.1, read on the forward strand.
TCTATGGTGAATTAGTGGGACTGCTATTTCTACAAGCAATAAAGAAAAAGTTGGACTTCCGTTGTTTGTTTGTTTTGTAAAATTTTTAATTGTATTGTGTAGGTTGTTGTACGTGATTTGACATTCTCTTATATGACCTTTTTACTATCTTAAAACGTTTTATCATACTCGTTTACAGTTCAAAACCATTTTTTTCCTCAAAGTTATTCTGAATGGTGTCATATCAGGAACTAATTAATCGTATTATTTTTTCTGGAAAAAAAAAATAATAATGAGGTTTTAATTTGTGGAGTACAATTGACGTTTATTAGACATAATTAGTAAGAAAGCGCAATATATTGTTGCAACGCATTTCTTTCGATTTCACGAAGAAAAGTTTGTCGATTAAATGAATTGGATAAAGTATTGAAACATAATAAAAATAAAGGTTCCAAAAAATTATGTTATATTATAATCTACTAATTTCGAATTTATTTTATCGAGGCGATAAAATATTCAAAAAATTTTATTAACCATGTTAACCAGACAAAATTAGAAGGCTACACATTTTTTATGTATAATTATATTTTACAGTAAAAAGTTCACTAATTAAGTTTGCACACCTCATAACCCTCTTATGTTGCCAAAATTTGCATGCTTAAACAACTGTTTAAACTACTAAAGTAAAAAAATTTCAAGTTGCGTAATGTATTAACCTGTATTTTCCTTATGAAAATTAGTTAACTTTAGTTACATTAACAATTGATATCTTTTTCAATAATCTAGAGCAAACTTAAATTTGATGGCATATAAGGACTCATCCTATTTTTACTCTGAACTATTTGTTTGTGGTTTTGGCGTTTTTATTGCCCGTATTAATTTTCAGAGTTATTCACTTAATAATGATTGCCTTTTTTTATGTTCATGTTGGTAAGCTAAGAGTTTTATGTTTCGTAATATATTTTCTATTGTTCATTTCTTTAATTATAATTATGGAGCTCGTTGATAAATTGTCCTAAGCATTGTTATAGAGGCAAAAGCATTTTGAAAAAAAATAAGTCTTTTTTGAATAGGACCTATCTTGAAAAAATAAAGAACAATAGAGAATTCATTTATAAACTAATGAATTTAGTTATTGTAAACTAATGATTAATCACGAATGTAATATATTTCACTGGTTAATCAGTTTTGAATGCGGATAACGTATGAATTATACATTTTTTATAAAAATTATCGAATCTAATTTCTTAACAAACTGAATATAAATTAAGAGGGACTGTCAGTCCCATAGAAGTAATACATTATTTTTGAAATCACAACTTTTGTCAAAGGATAGTTTTTTGCCTCATTATCCCATTTTAGCAAAATAACATCCGGTTATTTAATTATTAATGGTACAATTTTAAAAAAGTTTCACTATCTGCTGTACATTTTTTGGGGTTTTAAAACTTCAAAAATATATAATTAAATAACATTTTCGTTTCAAAATTGTTTAATTTCGATATTATGTAAATTCTCATACATGAGGAAAAAGGGCTAACATGGCAAAGCAATACTTCTGCAGGATGTTGTGAGCCCAAAACTAACGTATTATCACTATGGGACTGACAAATGTTTTATTTACATGTTTTGAATGAGAAGAATTAATTCATGATTATATTTAGTCTAAAAATTTTCTACAATAACGAAATATTACGTTAAATATTTCGATCTTATTGTTTACATTTTTTTAGAAAAAGAAATGCTTGGATATTATAAAATTATAGTAGTATCTTTTTATATTTATTATAAAATATATTTATAGTAAATCGTGATTATATTTAGTCTAAAGAAATTCTGCAATAAGAACGAAAAAAATTGCATATTTATCACAAACTTCATATTTAAATATTTAAAGAAAATATTATTTAGGAAATATAAAAGCAATTAGTAGTACTAATTTTTTATTTTTACTCTTTAAGAATAAAAATTTAATCTAAAAAAAATTTGACACTGGCGAAAAATTACTTTATTAACTTCAATCTTACTATTTATATATTACTTTTTTCTGTTCAAATAAACTTAAATTCAATTTATAACGGCATGATGATATACATTATATCAAAACGAAAATTATACCATAAAATATTTTATAATAACATCATAGAAATAGACTTCAAAATCCATTCAAAAATCTCTATATTTTCCTTGCCCCATTTTAATTAATTTCTCCTATTGTCGACATCTTCTATCAATTTTTGATCAGAATTCCCTCAGAATTGCCTTGAATGGAGCTTTTGCAACCATTCATCCTTCTTTTTAATATTATTAATTCTTTTATTAACGGATCACTTATCGTGACCCTGTACTTGATGGTGGGAAACTGTTTTAGTTGTTTTTCCTTAAGAACAAATTGTTTTCGGGTAATGTATATATTTAATGAACTCTATATGATTAATTTGAAAAAAAGGGCGTGAATTGTACGTTTTTATAAAATATTGTAAAACAAATTTTTAAGCAAACATTTTATATTATTTTTAATTTTAAAACAATTTTTAATTAAAAAAACAATATTTTAGGTTACGTAAAAGTGGCACCCTAAATTTATATTAATTATTTAATAAATACTGATTAGATCTAGTTGAATGAAATTTTACAATTATGAAAAATAACGTTATTTGTTTACACTCTTGTTAATTCCCTTAATTTTCTGATATAAAGAATCCCTCAATTCAATTAATAAAAATAAAAATGATGGGGGATATCAAGACGGAATTTACAACTTTACAGCAAAAAATGTGTATTAATAACCACATGCGAAATAGACTTTAAAAAGTACATTTAAAGCATCTATATTTCCCTGCGGCCGTTTTAATTTAAATTTCTCTCTATTGTCGTCATTTATTCCCTATCAATTTTCGATCAGAATTCCCTCAGAAATTGCTTGAATGGAGCTTTGCAACCTATTTCATCGCCCTTCTTTTAATTATTATAATTCTTTTATTAACGGATCATTATCGTGACCCTGTACTTGATGGTGAAACTGTTTTAGTTGTGTTTTTTTTCCGTGAGAACACATGTTGTTGAATTCTGTTTACATTTAATTAAATATATAGTTAAACTCGATTACAATAATCTAGGGTTAACAATATATCGTTTAATTACGCAATGAACGTACGGTCCCCCGAATTTCTTATGACACTTTAATGCTGATAATTTTTACTTATAACGCGCAATTTAATAACTCTTTTGTTATAACGCTAAATATATATGTTTAGCAGCTATCCAAAATATTTAAATTTCTAAAAACATATGAATTATAACATTTTTATATAAATTGTGGAATAAATTTTTAAGCAACATATATATTATTATTAATTCGAAGACAATTTATAATAGAAAAATATTATTTCTGTTACGTAGAAGTATTTCACCAAAATTTAATATTTATTATTTAATAAATAAAATAAAATTTATATTTATTATTTAATAATTAATGATTAGATATATATTGAATTAAATTTTACAATTACGAACAATTACGTTTTTTATTGTCGGATTTTTGGTTGTTTAATAAAATTTAGGCACGAGTAAAAACATAACAAGATACTTGATATTACAGATTAACAAGGTATTTATAGGATAGTCACCCTATCGGTGAGGAACAGAAACTAGCTAATTTACGTAATGCGCGCTATCTTCTTCAACAGTTATTACATTATTATAATTTCCCTTTTTCTTTTCTGATATGGATTCCTTTAATTCAATAGATAAATTCATTAATATAGACTGTATCAAAAAAGAATTTACAGAAAAAATATTTATTAATAACTAAGCGAAATAGACTTCAAAAAGTTAATTTAAAATCTCGATATTTCCCTGCCCCTTTTTAATTACATATCTCCCTTTGTCGACATCTTCTATCAATTTTTGATCAGAATTCACTCGCAATCGCTGAATAGGGCTTTGCAACCATTCATCCTTCTTTTAATATTATAATTCTTTTATTAACGGATCACTTATCGTGACCCTGTACTTGGTGGCAGAAACTGTTTTAGTTGTTTTTCCTTAATCCCCCCCTAACAAATTTTTTCGGATAATGCTTGTATATATATAATAAACTATACATCATAATTCGAGCGAAGAATTAGTTTTTGCTACGTTTTGTTGCATTTCCAAACAAGCTGTGTACGACGTCCCAAACCCTTTAACGGATGCGTTGGGTGCCTATTCAGGGGTCGGCTCGTCACTTGGACGTGGTTCTAAAATATGACACCCATCACCAATAGCCCTCGTGTAGCTCAAGTGCAACGGGATTTCAAATCTAACCTAACCTAAAGATTGCATCATATTCCTAGAACTATCTAGCTACCACCACTGTTAATGAGTTGATTTACTTCTTTTTTTGTGGTGGAAACAAAATTTTGTTTTACCACAAAATTAGTAAATTCATGCCCCAAATAGTGGTGGCAATTAGAAAGTTCCAACTTCCCGATGCAATATTTCACCGAACTTTTAACAGTATTATAATTTATAAAGTTTCTAGGATATAGAAATTGAAGTTAAAAAATTCAGATTTAAATTGAGGAGGTGGCGATAGATGGCAGTATCTATCACTTATGTGTATGTGTGGGTTGTGTCTGTCTTACTTGACGACGAAGGTTTATAAGCGGACCTCCGACCAAGTACACAAACGTAAACCTTAAAATATATGTCTACCAACCAACCAATGCAGATTTCATTATAATATTAACAAAATAAATTAAATTGAAAGATTTGATTTATCGATTATATACCTGCATTGAGGTATTAAGTCTATACAGATACGGTTAAGCCTTTACTTTTAAATATATGTCATATCAGGCAGTGAGCTAGTCGTTTGGTTGTCTACAAAATTGAGAATTTTTTTATTACCTTGTTCTATAAGAACATTGTAATAGGGAGATACAAATAAAGTAGCCAGAAAGAAACACTACACGATTTCATTTATTGCGTCCAGAGGTAAAGAACAGCTTTTTTTTTTTTAATATATCTTAAAACGGGTATAAAATAATTTTGCGTTCTCTTTGTCATGCATGTCTTTTCCGCAACACTGAATCTTTCATAATTCGATTTCTGAAATTCGTCACGAATTCGCACTTACGTTAACGAGATTTTATTCACTCTCTTAAAACCAATCAGAGCTTTGGGTCTTTTAATTTAATAAGTAGATTTACATGTAAACGTGTCACCTTTAGATTTTTTTTTTGGTGCGTGAATTTAACCGCATCATAATGGATTGATTTGAGATATTAAATGTATTAATGACGAAATTTAGTATTTAAGTGTGTATGACGTTTCCACATTACGAAAAATGAACGTGTCAAATATGGCATCAGGAGTTAAGATTACTATTAGGTTTTGAATATTTAATATTAATCGGATTTTTGCATACCTTTAAGAAAGTCTTGTGATTTTTAATCCTTACATCAATTATAGATTTGAACAAAAATAAATATATTAATAGTGTGTTTGTACTTGAGTCTTTAAATATAGAAAAACATTTCAGATTCGAAAAAAATGACCCTGTCTGTCAAAATATGACATTTTTGAGTTAAGGTAGGCGAATACCCATAATTTCCATCCACCAAAATTCTAAAATTTTTGACTATTACTTTAAATCTTTTCCAAATTGTGGCATAGTGATTTCAAATATAATGAATAATACTATTTCGGCATTTTTCTTTATTTAAATATATTTATTTCATTTTAAACGGTGTTTTTTCTACTGAAAACAAGAGGTTTACACTAACAAGTCTAGCACATTGAATTTTCATCCAATAAACATTAATTATATGTTAAATTCTTCGTTTTGAACTGATGCACTGCAATGACCCACTAGAGTTCATACAAATTACAAAAAAAAGGCGAAGTTATAGAAGAAAAATGTTATAAATAACCAAAAAAACAAAAAAAATATGAAGAGTTTTTCGATTAACATACACTTGAACATTTTTTTTAAAAACAACTTTTATATTTACACCAGATGGTTTGAGGTTATGCACAGATTATATATTGAAAGAGCATCTGTAAAAAATTTCAGGTAAATTAATTTAAAACTTTTTATGCTAGAAGTGTTAACGTAAACCCCCTTTTTTTAGTTTGAAAAACACCGTTTAAAATAAATCAATTATATTTAATAAAAAAATTGCCCAAAAGCATCGTTCATTATATTTGAAATCACTAATAGCCAAATTTGGAAACTATTAAAGTAATAGTAAAAATTTTTAGAATTTTGGGTACTGCGCCTACCTTAAAATTACTAGTAAAAATAAAATATTTATTATAGATTAATTTATGCATATCTTAAGTCGACCAGTATAAAACTCTGATGGGCCGGCCGTGGCAGAGTGGTCTAAAAGCATCCGCCTCTGTATTCAGGGATTCCGTTCGGGGATTCAGTCTTTGAGGAGTGCGAGTGCGGGGTTCCGAATCCACCTACTGGCCATCTCATTTCTTTCTCAATCCAACGGCCTAAGTCTATTAACCTAAGTTTTTGTTACAAATTTTGTGGTGTCAATCAAGCATGAAATCACACTATGCCAGATATCATTTCTTTCTTCAATCAACGGCCTAAAGTCTATTAAACCAAAGTTTTTTGCTTCTATGTTACAATTTTGTGAGTTATTTTGTGTGTCAAGTCAAGCAGTTGAAAATTCCAAGATGTTCCGCTTTTTTTAGTATGAGGCAATTATTGCACTACCCCATTCGTTTTGGCTTCTATGGTTACAATAATCAACTATGGTTACAATTAGCTATCCACTTTTTTTAGTTATGTAAAAATCCGTGCAAATATAGCCCTCGCTCTCACACTTTTCGTTCTAGATGAGACAAATGGTTGTTTGACAATTGAATAACTATGGTAAATAAGTATTCCATGAGCTTAGTTAACCCGTGCGCCATCTCCACTTTCTAGATGAGAAAAATTGAGATTGACGTTGACGTTTAAAAAAACAATTAGATGAAGATAAAGAGATCCAACATATAAAAAGCATCGTAGTTCATGAATCACAAAGTGTAATCAATGCCTTTAAAAAATTAAAAAGCTAGTATAAAAAGTATAAAAGCTTCTAATTAAAAACGCATGTTTTTTTATTACTTTATTATTCTTTCATATGTTAAGTAGTTTTTTACTGGGCTACTGGGCTTCATTCATTTAAATGTATCAAATAAAATTTTTTTATTTTTTTACAAAACTACAATCATAAAAATAATATTAAATTCCGTATTTTCTTTTACGCAATACATACATTTAGCATTACCAACCAGTCGTTTTAACAATAATTGGAACAAAATTATCTTTTCGATCTTCTTCTATCTCATTTCATCTAAAAACAACCAAATTAAAAAGAACTTTCAGTTTTATTTTTATGACACATAGATTGTTAGCCCTTAGAAAAATACCCTAAAAAACACCACTTTATCACCAACAAACCACTTTATCACCACTAACACACCGCTTAACACAGTTCACAAGTTCATCGCTAATGAATTTCCGATTGTTTATCTATCCAATTATGTTGCCACCAAGAAGAAAGTAAAAGAAAAATCAATAAAACCGCTTAATTTTTCTAATTCCATAACTTGATAAAAATGCAATCAAACAATCTTTTGGCGCTTTAAAAAAACAATCTTTCTTTTTTCGAAATTAATTATTACCTTGAATGGAAGATATTTTTTTATAATCGAACGATTTTGCGACTCTCGTTAATAGAATAAAATAAAGTTTAATAGAATAAACGAATTAGTGCCAAATATTAACTATGATTTTTCACCGTCACCCATTGACTTGAGGACGCCACGTCACCACTGTTGAGAAGACAATTCAACTTTTTTTTTTTCCTCGTTTGTCTTGAAATGTGACAATTTAATTGGTAAATAAAAGACCAGTAATATCTTAGCGTTGTGGTAAAGTTTGCGTGTGAATAGAGTTTTCATTAGATTTGTAAACTTTTTTTTAAAAGTGCGTGTTGAATAAAACTTTTAACTTTTTAAAGCTGAAGAGTTAAAGTTGCTTTAACTTTGAAAATGAACTTAAATTTTCAATCCATTTCATAAAATATATCAATAGTAATTTTGTGATGTTTTGCATTTTTCGGAATTTTATGTATGACATATCTGATTTAAACCTCCTCAAAAACTTATTTTTTGTTACCCTCAATTAACTTTCATAACTTAATTAGTTTCCAATACTCTTAGATAACACTTAACACTATAATATCCCAAACACACCCTATCCTGAGAAACAGTCGTTTTCCCACGAACTTTATGATTCATATGCCACGCGTTGACATTTCCTTCCAACTTTCCTCATCTCATAACTAACTCTTGTCTCACATTGGTCAATCTGGCTGAGACTCGTAAATGTTTCACCATCCTTGTTGCATTCGATTCTCAACCCTCGTCGAGTTCAGACGTTCAATTAGTTTCTTATCTATGTCGCAATTAAATAAAGAACATTAAATTAAACTACGTTTTCCTGTCGGCTTATTTTACATGTATTTCTGGAAAGATTTCAGAGGTACATATTTTAATTCTTTACTTTTATCCCTTTCCGACCGAGCTATCACGATTGTGCGGGTATAAAAGAGATTGTTCAAGCTCTTCACAAATATCGATACCGAAGCAGCTGACATGTGACATTCGTTATTTGTATAAAAAAAAATAAGAAGAATTTTAAGAAGCTGCGGGCATTGGTGATGTTTAAAGCATTTTTTCGATAAAATCCAATTCAGTCTCATAATTTTGAATCAACGCCATCTGACAGCCGGTCATAAAGGGATAAGATAACGCAACTAAACTGATGAACTATGCTTTAATATCCGAGGAAAACGAATTATTTCTTAATATAAACTAATATTTTAAAAGTATGAAAGCCTTAGATATACAATGTATGAGAATCACAGAATGTGTAGATTTTATAAAATCCTGCTACAATAGTAAATATTAAAAGCAGAAATTTGAAAAATATTTCACCCCGATACAAACTACCATAATTTACCAATGGGCATGTTTCATGCTTGAGTGGCACCAGTCCCTCAGGAATGATATAAGGTCAATTGAAGTAGTGGGCTAAGCTTAAAATGCCACCAATCGCAAAAATACCCATCTAATAAAAATCAGAAATGATATACAAACATCATGTGAAACGAGCTAACAGGGCTTTTTTACAATTTGTATGTTCTATACAAGTTGTAAAGATTAACGCAGAATGGAACGGGGTGAAGCGTGGGTTTTTTTGTGGGGTAAAAAAAAAAACAATGTTTTACATTGCCGTGTCGTCACCAAGACATATGACCGTTCGTATTCATACAAATGGAGTTTTTTAAGTCGTGAATGGCAACAACTCCAGCGGTCTGGTTTACATTTTTTTTTCTAGAATTACTTATGAACATTGGTAAACGAAAATTAAGTTTTCTAAGAATATTTTACTTGCTAAATTTTTAAAATGCCAACTTTTTGCTGTGCTGTTTGTTGTTCAAATAATTAGTTAAAGAAAGTATTAACAGAAAGAAAATGTTCTCTCCATCTATGATGGTCATTGTGAGAGTGAATCCGTAACAACCAATGAAATCACTGGATGTGGTAATATGAAAACAAAAGAGTTACATCATCTGAAATATTTCTGTTCTAATAGCTGCCCCCCCGAGTAGTTTGTGTGGTATAAGACTTCGTTTGACGTAGTTGTTACGTGACCGTAAGCGCTGCCTTTCCGATTGTCCGTTGTGACCAATACTTATTTTTCGAAACCAAACACTTTTTAACCTTTTTACACCAACGTTCCACTAGTGGAACATGTTATTTAACCTCTTTTTAACCCGGAATAATTTTAGATGTGAAAAATTAAATTACACGAAAAGTGAACTTTAAAAAATCGATGAAATTTTTTTTCAGGAGTATGGCATGATGCTGTTTAAGGCAACTCTTCCGGTAAAACTATAACCTTTTAGTCTCATAACCTTAAATCAGTGCCATTTGAAAGGGTCCAAAAGGGTTAACAATAAGTATTACGTATTATACCACTACATTCAATAGTACAATGTATAAAAAATTAGATAAAATTTGCATATTTTGAAGCATGAATACTATAGAAATGCAAACAGATTCAGCATGGATTATAAAGCACTATTGAACCAACAACAATCATTTATCAAACAATATAATCCTAAAAATTCACACAATATTTCGAGAAGAGAGCATCCAACCCCCGGGAAATCACCAACAAAAGGCAAAGTACAATTAATCCCGACCTCTTTTTAAATACTGCCCCCCCAAATGTGCTTCAAAGAGATTTCTCAACGCCACAACAAACGCACTCACCGAGTGATAAATTAAGAGCCTCTGAATGGCAACGGTTGTGCAATGTGACGTCACATAGTTTAGGGAAAGGAATTATTCTTTGTGCTTTGAGATTGATAGTCCAATGGGGGTTAGTTTAACAGAGGGATGTGTAGATTACGTGGCATTAAAAAGATATAGTGGCATTTTTAATCTACATTTTAATATTAACTCATTAACAATTGGTTAGTAATTGACCATTTTTTCTGCTTAAGCACATGAGGTATTTAGCTGACCACCATAACTTTATTCACCACAACTACATTAATCATTTAAAAAAACCGTCTGCAAATTCCCGAGAAATTGTACTGTTGGCGACAGCGGCGGAGAAAAATGCAAGAAAGCTTATGGATATAGGAAAACACTCCATTAAGAACCGTACATCGAGTTTTTTTTTTTTTTTTTTTTTTTTTTTTTTTTTAAAGGAATCAATTGTCGTAATAAGATTATAAAATTAACGTTTATAATAAATAAAAAGTGCAGCATTTGCAGTTGATTGTAGTTTTATCTAAAACATGTTAGATAATTCAGTTTTGGCTAATTACAACTAGTTTTAACCAATGCAATTGGTCAAAACCGGTACTAACTAGTAAGATCTAGTTTTAGACAGAGGAAACTAGTTTTTACCAATGCCTTCAGTTAAAACTAGTTATTACTAGTTTATTCTAGTTTTAGCTGATTTCAGGTTATAACGGTAACAGATGTCAACACGCCATAGATCATAGATGATGCCATAAATGTAGAAAGATGCTGTGTCAGTCGAGCCATTCTCCCTTGATGTATAATAAATGTAAATTACTCTTATGATAGAGTCATTTCCTGTCGAAACACTTTCTCTTGTCATATAATTCTTAACTTTTACCACATTAACTATTTAACAGGACCCTGATGTAGCGCCATCTATGTCCTAAATAAATAAACCAACGTGTGTGTATAAACTATCTCATCTTTCGAATTCCTATTAAAGATCTATTATGTCCAACAACTTGTTGAATGTTTAATCATTCGTTTCTAAGATCTTGTAGATGTTAAACAAAGATAAAAATTGTCTTTTTACTTGTTTTTGGGGGGGTGTTGAAAAGAAAAGATACTTTCTTTGGTAATTTATACTTAAACTCTTTTTTTTTTTTTCGATACTGCTTACTTTAAGTTGAAAAATTAAAACCAGAAAAAAAGTAACGTTCAAACATATGAAAAAACTTGAAGCATTACGATTTTTTCGGCATTTCACAAAAATTACTTTTTGTAGCATAGCAACTTTATATTTCATAATTAACTATTAACGACAGATTGCAAAATAATTTAATGTGCGAATAAGCTCTCCGCTCAACTTAATCTAAATAATCAGAATCTTTTTCTCCTTTGCTTAGCGTAGATAGTGATTCATCGCTTAAAGTAGTGTAGAGAAACCAGTTTTGTCTTGTTTTTTATTACACGGTGCATGTTTCTTACTTTCCCTATAATCGAGATTCTCGCCAAACAATAATATGACACTTGAACAGCGAAGGAAACCGGCTGCCAATCGCCACTAATCGCCAAGCAGACTTCAATACGGACAGAATCCATATCGATGAAGGAGTTTGTTCCCCTGTACTCTTCAATTTTATAATAAGTTAAACAATAAGTAATGTTAGTCTACAGTTTATATCACCGGAGAGCCCAGTCGGTTAGGCATTCGCCTGGGCATACGGAAGGTCCCAGGTTCGAGTCTGGGCATCGCAAAAATAACTGCCGACCTTAAAAGACTCGTGCAGCCAAAATGTCCAACGAATAATACCCCGTGTAAGGGAGTGCACGTTAAATGTCCTTCAAAGTCCTGCTGCGTGCGATGTCGCTCTTAACGGTTGCATTGACCACCCACTCAGGTGTCGGCTCGTCACTTGACTGTGGTTCGAAAACACGACGCCCGTCGCCAATAACCCTCGTGCAACTCTAGTGGGAGATAATTCTAACTAAAATAAATTACATAAGTTTAACAATCAGTAATGTTATTCTACAGTTGTCCGAAATTAACTATTTCCTCCTATTCAGTTACAGCAGTTGCTTCGTCAATGTTTCATTAAACTCTAGTCGTACTGATAAAGATTAAAGCTTTTCATGATTGTTCGTACTTTGGCGGCCGCAACTGAATCGCCTATTTACTTATGGATGATGATAGAAAGCGGTTAACCATTAATAGTTTATTGGTAGTCCCAGCTACTACGAAACTATTAACTTGATTAATGTTGATTAATTAGTTTCTACGGTCGTATGGATAAAGATTTTAAGTTTGGGGGATTCAGTAGGGCCCTTAGGTATTAGTCTCAGCCCTTGGTGTTACTTTTTACATAGGGGTATTCTAAGCCTTTAGGCACTATTTTTACGTTGTTTTTTAATTAGTATTTATTTTCAAGTGAGAATTTATTATAGATATGTTTTATTCAATTTCTTCATTTAAGGGGAATCGGAAGCAGGGTTTCTAAAACGAAATCTTCTCTCTATGATAATGCAATTAAAAAATAATTTCTAAACCGCATATTTATGGCTGTATCGAATATTTTAACAAACGTTTCTTTTCATATGATAAATGTAGCTGACCCATAGATCTCTATATTCCCTCTTTTTGTATTTAGTTCAATATATATATTTTTTAATTTCCAATAAATAATTTTACAAAAAACATGCTAACGAATTTCCAAGAGCGAGATTATACTAACGTGGGCAGGTTAACTGCAGTAATCGCAACAATGAGTTGTGCCATTGTTGCTCTGATTTTTTTTCTAGAATTGTGTTCCTTTTTAAAAGGTTCGGGTAATTGAGTGCTTGCAACAATGGTCCAAGTCATTATGGAAATTATTGCACTTTACTTGCCCACGGCAGTATAAAGAGCTGTAAGTCAGAGCTTCTTTAATCATAATAAAAAATTTCATCTTTCTTCAAAATCTCTCATCTCTCTCTCTCTCTCATTGCTCCCTTTTTCTTGAAGATTTGCGATTTAAAGATAAATTCAATTAAATTTTCGTCAAAAACGATGGAAACCACTATATTTTTTTATTCCGCATATTAAAAACTAGTCGCGGTAACTACCACTAAATTAATTTTGCTGTCGCATTATTGAAGGATTCATTTACATTTTGCGACCAGCGACCCTTAATTTCAAATCTGGGCTGAACAAAGTGGCGTTCTAAGACTATGTGACCAGTCATGTCTTAAAAACTTCTGAAAAAGAAAGCAGACAATTAGTAAGATTATTAAAACAATGCAATTGAAAAATGAAGTTAGAAAAAACTAACAGTGGTGAAATAACACAAGAAAACATATTCAAAGATGTATGGTCATATAATAATAGTCAAGTAGTCATATAATAATAGTCAAGTGCCTCAGTGGCTGATAGATATTACGTGTTCGCCTCCTAGGTCCAAGATTGGGGTTTATGCTCCGACTGAGTCGTCAGTCAGATTTCTGTATGGAAAAATCGTTAGTAAGCATGTCATATGATGATGTGGCATGTAAAGGATCCTTTGAGTGCCCATTTGGCTCTGGTTCTCAGGAAAAAATTAAATTGTATCTTTAACATCCACATAGGGCTCAGATTCATTGTAATCTGAGCGTAAGGTAGAGAGAGTATCACCTAGATGATGCCACATAAAACGGCTATCAGTTCTGAGGAATATACCATGTCAGCAAAGGCTTATCCGTCAATAAAAGCAGCCCCGTGGGAGGGTAGAAAAAAATCAGTTTTTATAACAACGTGCAAAAAAGTTCACTTTTTTATAACATATTCATTCATAAATCGTTGCGAAAATGACACTTTACGTGCTTTTGTCTCAGACAGTGCCGAAAGTAGTACTTTCGGCATTAAAAGTAAATAAGAGTTCGGCGATAAAAGTAAATAAGAGTATCTGATTGGTGGAAAAACAAAATGATGTCATGAATATCTCCATGGAACTAAATGATGTCACGAAACTCACGTATTTCTATTGGTTCATTACTCTTGCATTTTCTAATATCTCCATGGAAACTACAAGTAGGGTCAAGTGGGTAAGTGTGATAGGGTTTCTGCATTTTTCATTAAGAAAATTCTTCTCGGCTTCAAGTTATTTCCAAATCCTAAAATTGGTAGTGAATTATTATAAGAAACATACATATGTAGAAAAAAAATTATATGTTTGAATTCCAATTTTAAGTGTACAAAATTTACATTCAAAACCATTGCTGTTTTATCACACTTACCCCACATAGGAAAACCCACATAAAAAGAAGACAGTTGCACTTAAATTCAAAAGCTCAAAACTTTCTTTAAACAAAAAATAAGGTCAATATTTCTTTTTAGTTTAACCAGCGGGTGACCGAGCTCTGCTCGGAGAAAACAGGTATCGAAGCTAACTCGAAGATTTCAATTTTCAATTGTGATTTATCAAAACAATACATACCATAAGAAAAATTTGTGAAACCATTGGTGAAAAAAGATTTTTGAAAAAAAAAAACCCCCCCCCGGTTAAAGTTAATGTGACCAGGATTTTCAAAATCAAAAAGTGGATCACTCCATCACCCCCCCTCCCTCCCGGTGTATTTTTTAAGTATTTTTTTTAAGCACCACCAAATATAGTCCCTTCACACAATTACACACTTGGTATAAGAAAAGATAAGGAAGGCGCGTTCAACAGCAGGCAGTGGTCTCCAGGCAAACAGAAACCATACTATACTAATTTGTTGATGACTTTAAACTTCATTTGAACAATTTCTAAAGACGTCATACGCGTTTTACAACGATTATTCATAAAAAAAAGTCTATTTTTTATTTACAATTTTTCCTCGTTTATCGGGACTTTGCGGGACTTTTACAAAAAAGCAGGACTGTCCCAGGCCAAAAGCAGGGACGTCTGGTCACATTAGTTAAACTGCACATTGTAAACAAAGTTAGAGTTTGGGAAAGGGAACTATTCTAAACAGAGGTAAAGTTTTAAAAGTCGTAGGAAATGAAATGTAATTGATAATTGGCGTTCGTTGAACAAGCAACAAAATATGTCGAAATTGTGGTAAACATTCCATTTCATACTTCATTCAACTCGATAGGTATAGCAACCATACGTTTAATTTTCAAGATCGCAAAAATCGCCAATGAACAGAATAGAACTGAAATCGTCTGCCTTGTTTGGAACTAAAAAATAAATATTCATGTTACCATTTCTGTAAACTCAATAAAGTTTAAAGCAAAGGTTGAATTTATTTAAATTTGAAAAATTAAAATCTTAACTAAACATTTGTAGCTTAAGCAGAGGCTTATAGCTTTAGCAGATGGCATCAACGAAAGTAGCCATTATGGCGAACTAATGAAGTTTTGAAAATATCCTATCTGTAACTTCCAGAACTGCTTGACCGTAGCGCTTCAAAAACCTGTGCCAATCGATTCGTCGTGGCCAAAAAACCCCAAGGACCTAAGTTTACCGGAGTTTATTAATTCTGGGGCAATTTTCGACTTGGGTCCAATTCCTCGTATTATAGTATAAGATATATAGATTGTACGGAACAGTTAATGAAACAAATTATGTAAAACAATTTCTGACAGTTTCATGCCTTACGTTTGGATTTAAGCGTCAAATGGATGTAAAAGAACCTTTTGTCATCACTTTGACGTCTTTCCAAGAATAAAATATTTTTCCACGACAAACTTATTGCAAGTTTTTTTAAGCACATTTTTATTAAATTGTTTACTTTTATTATTAGGAACTTAGACAAACCATGGGCTACAATGACGGCCGATCTCCAAGAAAAAGATGTCCATCATCTTCTTCCATGAACTTCTTCGCCAGTTTTCCAACTCACCTCAAGAGGCTACATTCTGCAGTCGGCCAATGTCATTTTAGTAAATTCTGGCCTCCAATTGCGATCCCGAGTACAAGAAAAGTATTCGTGGCTATACATGCTCCTGTCGAGTCTGTTGACTTTGCGAAGGATGGGACAACGCATTGGTGGAATGGAGTCCAATGGATGGGTTGAAAACAAGACTGGAGGAATGATCCGCCAAGTATTGAGAGACATCGATCCGGGAGATAGCCATGATTTTGTTAAAATGCTGTTTATTTCAAAGGAAAGTGGAAAAACAACCCTTCAAAAGGAGGCAGACAAGAATTGCCGATTTTTATAATGGTGGCTTGTCTACTTCCTAAGTGAGTTAGATTTTCTTGGCTTTTATTTTTTTTGAATATTTCTTTTTACTAATCACATTTTCTTAACCTCTTTCCCGACCGAGCTACCGCGATCGAGCGGGTATAAAAGAGAATGTTCAAGCTCTTCAAAAGATATCGATACCGAAGCAGCTGACTTGTCCCATTCGTTAATTTGTATAAAAAGTTGGACTTTGTTTTTAAGGAGTTGCTGGCATCGATACTGTTTTAACCGCATTTTTTTCGATAAAACTCCACATTTAGTCTCATAATTTTTAAAAAAAAAAAAAAAAAAAATCAGCGCCCATCTGGACCGCCGGGTCTTAAAGGGTTAAATCTTTGAGCAGTAAATCAAAAAGTCAAAGAGGATGGTCGTCTAAATCGTGGTAATTTTCAGTAAGCAAATCTTATTGCATTTTATTATTTTTTTCACACAGAAAAGTACAAATGATGAAGCTGAAGTCCACCTACCTGCCTTACACAGATCGGACGATTACCAGGCAGTCGAACTGACCCACTATGAGGGGGCGAAGATCTATCCATGTTGGTCCTCTTACCCAAAGCCAACGACGCTTCCATCTCTGGAGCAGAGCATCACTGCCGCCAAGCTAGAGAGATCGCCAAAGAAATGTCACGAGAGAAATAGATTTATATTTACCCAAATTCACCTTTGAGTTCCAAAAAAAAACTTACGCGGAGAACTTCAAGTCTAGGACTTCACAGCATCTTCAAGGAAGGTTCGAAGACTTTTCTGGAATGACTTCGCATCAATTAGCTGTTACTCAAGTAATCCACAAATGTAAAGTGGAAGGTTTAACGAAGAGGGCACCAGGGCAGCAGGTCTACGGCTGTGTTGCTGGTGCCTGTCAGTTTGCGGTGGAATACCGTCTTCAGAGCGATCATCTCGTTTTTGTTTTTTAATCATCAAGAAGTGAATGGGTTGATACGTTTCCATAAAAGTGGGGGGGGTGGGGTTCATGGGGTCGTGTGTCCAACAACCTTTGAGACTTTATATGAAGAGTTTGTAGTTGACACCCTGACCCCAAGCGATTGTTGGTTCTAAAAACAAAACCGAATCAGATGGGAAATTCTTGCGTCAGAGTAACGTAGATTTGAAATTTGCGGTTTTTCGATCGAGTCAGTTCAACTTAACCTTGCCTTCCAAGGTGAGGTTCGTCAACGAACTATTAATGTACTGAATGTTGTGTGTCCTGAAAAAGTTAAAAATAAAGTGCTTCCAAAATGTTATGCTACTGTTTTCTTCTTTGCTCGAAATTTGAATAAAGCAATTAATTGTGTTAGCGCTATCTAGCGGTCCTTGTTTATATTTTTTATGAAACGAAAGGTCTCTAAAGGTCCCCCTCATCAAAGGTCTACATCATTTTCCCACAACTTTAGAGGCTTCATTTATGAAAAGCATGCCAGCTCATTGGCATGGATGCCAATGTTGGAGTAAGAGAGAGAAAGGGGATGGGGGGGGGGAGGCCTACGTGCCAACGAAAATTCTTTCCAGTTGTCAGATATGGTATTAAGCTATTCTAAATACACTTAAAAACAGTTCTGTGCTAAACCAGGTTTCGATTAAAAGCAAAGCTAGTAATCATGAATGTGTTATTTTAAATATGCTTAAAATTTTAAACATAATGAAGGATTTTTTTGCTTTGGTTTCAATATATATGCGCTGTTTAAAACATATTTCACTAATAAGGCGTGCACCATCTAGGGGCAGATTCAAATAATTCTTCATTTACTAAAGAAATAGTTGATTTCTTATAACATGGGTCAGTAAGGTGTTTTATTGAGAACATTTTTGCAAGGTAACTTATGATTTTTTCTGTATAAAGTTCACAAATAAAGGTTTGATTGTAACTAATTGTGTTTTGTTTATATGAATAAATAAAAAAAACAATAAACATAAATTTTTCTTTAAAAAAAATGGAACTATTTTGATATTTTTCTATAATTCTTTGCATGATTTTTGCTGGCATCGTTTCCAGGATATTAAAATTAAATAATTTACTTAATTTAGAGTAAAACCCTTTTCCTGGAAGTATTTCGAGGATGTGTCACGTCAGAAACGGTGGATGGAGGAAGTAGGTAGTCATTTTTTCTTCTTTAAGCTGGCGGCCAGATGGCGCTGATTTAAAATTATGATACTAAACTTGGAGTTTTATCGAAAAATATGTTGTTAAACAGATCAATTGCCAAGCAACTCATAAAAAACAAAGTCATTTTTAGTACAAGTAACGAATGGTACAAAGTCAGCTGCTTATGTCCATGTAATGCTAAAAAAAAAGACATTTTTAGTGACATTTTAATTAGAAACCTATACGACGTCGTTTTGTGGGGAAAAAACAAGTTTGGCATTCAGAGTCATAGAAATAGCTCAGTATCCACTAATAGTTGAGAGCTGTCTGAATTTTCGAGATAGGAACAAAAAAAAAAATCCATCACTAGGCCTGCATGCCAAATGATTATGTGAATGTGACTTGTAAGAGATCTCGTGAATAACAGCAGCATATTTGGCTTGGATTCTTCTTTGTAATTAAAACCCGCCATACAACTTTAACATCTAGAGAGAGTAAAGACAATTAAAAAAACGTACTTGTATTTTTCATAACCGGTTTAGGTAAAAG
Source organism: Hylyphantes graminicola (assembly GCA_023701765.1). Taxonomy (NCBI): domain Eukaryota; kingdom Metazoa; phylum Arthropoda; class Arachnida; order Araneae; family Linyphiidae; genus Hylyphantes; species Hylyphantes graminicola. Next base: position 71,294,883 of record CM043116.1, read on the forward strand.
ATGAGGCGGAACATAACCCTTTTCGAGCGACTATCACGATCGTGCGGGTAAAAAAAGAAATGTTCAAGCTTTTCAAAATATCGACACCGAAGCAGCTGATCCTGTACCATCCGTTATTTGTGTACAAAATAACGTGGTATTTAAGAAGTTTCTTATCGATTTATCCTGTAGGTAACTTGTTCGATAAACAAACTCTTAAAATTTTTATTTGATAAACTTAAATCAGCGCC
>CM043116.1:71295612-71426620 GCA_023701765.1 Hylyphantes graminicola
CTATATTTAGATTATTTTTAGATTAAACCTAAACGGGGAGAAAGGCTTATCTCTCATCATCGAATTAAAATCGTGGCCAATAGTCGTTTTGGGTGCTAAAATACGATTGGTAAAACATATACTTCATTTCTAAAAAGAAAAAGTATTCATTGAAAAGAAATATTCGACACCCACGCCCTAACAATCAGCCATGTATAGACTTGGACCTAGAGCTTTATCTTGAGAATAAAAACCTTTTAAATCTATCGAACTTTGTTGTTTCAATGTAAAGGAGAAAAGGTCTAGTTGCGATGGGAGGTGTTACGAAATTTTTGCGTTTTTCGTTCTCCTCTTCTTGTTACCTTTCACTTTAGGGAAAAAAAAAAAAAAAAAAATAAAGAATAGGTATTAAGATGGCTCCGGTTAAACAATAATGGCAATTCAGTTTTTCCAGGTGAAAGCTTGATAGTTTCCAAGATGCGCCCTTAAAAAAGTTATTCATTAAAATATTTTTTTTATGAATGAAAATATAATTATACATTATTTTGGTAGATTAGAGATGTTTAAAATCCTAGAAGTGAAAAATCGGTTCCAAAGTAAACCCTGTAATTGACGACTCAAAATTGGAAACTAATGCACTTGATGACAAACTAAAGAGTGCAGTTTAAAAAAAAAAGAAGAGTTTATTGCAGGGTTCGTACGCCTCCTGAAAAACTCCTGAATTTCATTTTTTTTTCTAAGGGTCCTTAAAACTCCTGAAATTTGTGTCTGGACTCCTGATATCTTTTTTTCCTCTCCTTAAAAAAAAAAAAAATTTGGACTATGTAATTGTGTTCTTTTGTTATTACTTTACTCAAAATAAGCCGTAATGCGTATGGACAGTGGAAAACATAGCTTGGCATCGTGATACTAGTTAATGTCCCATAATGCACCGCACAACACATTAGAAGATTTTTTCCTTCTGTTTCATCATTTGAAGTGCAGTTTAGTCACTAGACCGATAATAAACAAACTTATTCAATTTTATTCCACATTACCTTCTGAATTTACCTTCTGCTGAAAAACTCTTTAGAAACTCCTGAATTTCACTATCATAGATAGAGTATGAACCTTGTTATAGGACGATTAAACACAGTATACACAGTCAAAAAATATCATTAGAAATATTCCGTTTGGTGGCAGTTGTGCACATTTTGCGACTTCGCTAGCATACGCGAAGTTTTGAAAAGTTTCATTTTGACAATCCTTAGTCTGCACTTGGCGGGCAAATAATGTTACCTTATACCCTTACTTACGATTATGTCTCTAAAATTTCAATTAAAACTGCCAATTTAAGCATCGCAACTAAAATTATCTTAAAATTCAATTGCTGATTCTTCTATAATAATAAAAGAAAGAGTCTGTCTGTATGTGGTATGTCCTTAGTGTAAATGTTTGAGGATCGCAAAAGACCTACTTAGACTGCTCTAAAAAATTAGAAATTTTTTTTATATAGATTCCTTTTAATACACTACGTGTGCACCTGAGGCCTTAGTTTTTTCATATTTGATTGTGATTTATTAATTAATATAATTATTTTAAAAAACACGTTCATCCACGTGGGATTGCGGGACCATAACAGGGCTTGAAAATACCGAAAAGGGGGGCTTGACGCCTCCTCCTATTAAATTGATTGATTGATTGAGTTTGGTTGAGATATGCGCTCGCCCTAAATGCTTGCTCCTCTATCAGTGTTTTTGCTTTTTTAAGTGCGCATGCGCCAACACGAATTTAATTTTGTTTTTTGATTTGAGTGTATTTTCTCTACAACAAGTAACATGAACTGAAAGTAAGCAATGCGCAGTAACGGGTTCCAGTAAGGCGGGACCATACTGCTAGTATAGAATAAAATTCGACTTTTTGTTTCAACTTGGCGACCTTCCCACAGCTTCTAATTTTTCCTCGGCAAACGCGTTCATTTATTCTTAACCTTCATACCCTATGTACTGTCATGGTTTCGAGAAGAACTTAAGATTGTTTTTCTTAGATAGTACGTGTAGTTTTAAGAATTGGAATCCGTAGTGAAAATAAATTAGCTGATAAGATTGGGCGTTGTAGTTCACTATATCCCTTTTGTGAGTTTGCTTCAAAACAAACTATTGTTTAGAGATATGTAGTACACTATTGTGTTTAAACTTGTTTTGATATCTATTTTTTACAAAAAGAAAAATTCTTTTGTATTGTTTTTAATAATCAGTAATCCTTTGTTAATACTCTTTTTAAACTGTCTTTTGACTTAAATAAAGTTCAATAATGTTATCGTGCGTTTGGATAAAATTCATTTAGAAAATTTCTTAATGTAAATTCACGAGTTTTCAAAATCATCTAATGTTTTATCTCATTTCAAAAGTCTTTATGTATTTATGTTATTAGGATTTTAAGAAAAGACAAACTAAACCCAAAAAAATATTTGACAACGAGCAATACATGAAATTTCGTTTAAATAAAACTACCTTTTTTTACGAGATTTTAAATGAAGATAAATATTTTTACCAAGATAAGTTAGATTTTATTATTCTAAAATACAAAATATTTTATGCGAAAAAATTAAATACAGCTTAAAACGTTTAAAGATCTACTTTTATTGGCTGTTAATAATACTTGAGCTTTTAGTAGTTTCATTTATCTTTACTGACCATATATCACAAGTACATTTTAACACAATTATTTACCTTCTAAATTACACTTTATGTTTCGCACTAAAACAAGAAATGGCTTTCTCGACAAATAGCACTATTTCACACTTTCACATAAAACGTTCCGCTAAATTACACAATCGCTCATAGGAAAGTCCGTAAAAATCCCTCATTTAATATCCAAAATGGTGGCGAATAATTCATTGTAATGGCTTATAAAACATCCCGGTCATAAGCTCTTCTTGGAAATAATAAACTTTCGAATCATTATAAAGTGTTGCCAAACCCGACGAACAAAATTACGGATAGGGTGGTGAAATTGACGACATAATTGGAGGTGATGCATGGACGATAAAACGAAAATTAACTTAATGGCAGGTGGAAGAATTATCGTTTGCAAAAATCATCATCGGTAAATTTTCGAAAATTGTACTTGAAAAGTTCAGTTTTAAAGTATTTTATCGAAAACAGTTTTCATAAATTCATGATTATTTATCAAGAATGGTTCTTTTAAACGAATTCTTTTTTTAAATAATAAGCTGGCATCTTTTTACCATAAGGTAAAATGATTAAGTAAACTTAATATTACAATTAAAAAAATTACGAAATCATTGTTTCCCAACTAAAATGTTTTATATACATTCGTAAATATAAACACAAATGTTCGTTTGTAGAGAAATGAGTGTTTGAAAATTTAAAATTTAATTGCTGTGAGCTGTATTCTATCAAGTAATAACTCAATAAGTATACTTAACGTAGGGCAAAACGAATTTTTGCCGCATTAAAAACAGAGTTGTAATTTTAACTGTTTTGAAGATACAAAAAAAACTAGGAGTGTGAAACACCATACACAAATTTTCAATTACCATTAAATAAATCAGTGCACTTAAAGGTAATTATATACCATTTGAGGTTATTTCAAAAACTTCTTTCTAAAAATCTAAAAAACTCTTCTTCTATTCTAAAAAGTTCTTTGGCAGCTACAATTTAAGAACTCGCTATTTTCTCAAAAATCTTTTAGTTCGAGCTGTATCCCTCCAAAATAGTAAAATGTCTGACGAAATAATACCGTGTAAGGGAGTGCACGTTAAATACCCTTCAAAGTCCTAACGCTGCGTACGATGTCGCCTTAACGGTTGCGTTGGGTGCCTATTCAGGTGTTGGCTCGTCACCTGACTGTGGATCTAAAATACGACGCCCGTCGCCAATAGCCCTCGTGTAGCTCTAGTGCGACGATAATTCAAACCTAACCTCCAAAATTAGTAGGAGACACAAAATCTCACTTTCGGATTTACGACTCCATCTCAGTAATTTCATTTCCCTAAATTTGAAAAATGTAATCGAAAGTAATAATGAAATGAATGATTTCAAGTGTCTGTTAAGTATAAAAATTCTTTAATATTTTAAAGAATTATCTTTTTAAAAGATGAATAGTACTTAAGTTAAATATCTCTATTACGGAAGAAAATTGAATATTTTGAGTACTTAAGTTATTTAATTTATTGCTCTTCAAGAATTTGAATCATACGTTGATGATTTTTGTGATATACTTCCGAAATCTATTCGATAATAAGAGTATAACTCAGATTTTATTGAAGATTTAGGCTGATATTTTTGATCTATCCATTTATCCCCGATTCCACTTAATGTAATTTTACTCACGGGAGCGGCCAAATTAGTTATAAGAAACCTAAAGTTAATATTTTCTGGAAAATTATTAATATTAAACTTTGAGGATAGTATTGAACATTTAACAAAAATTAAAAATCACGATATCGTTCATTTGAAAAAAATCGCTAAAAAAGAGTCTTTTATAATATTTTAAATAATTCTCATTTAAAAAGATGAATAGTTCTAAAACTAAATATCTCCATTACGGGAAAAAATTCAATATTTTGAGTACTTAAGTTATTTAATTTATTGCTCATCAAGAATTTGAATCATTCTTTGAGGATTTTTGTGATATACTTCCGAAATCTATGCGATAATAAGAGTATTATACTCATATTTTATTGAAGATTCTGGCTGATATATTTGATCTATCCATTTATCCCCGATTCCACTTCATGTACTTTTACTCACGAGAACATCCATTAGAGACATTTTCTGAATAAAATTAGTTATAGAAACCTAAAGTAATATTTCCTGGAAAATTATTAATATTTAACTTTAAAGATAGTGCTCACACATTTTTCAATAAACTAATAACTAATGTTTTTTCATATTTAAAAAAAAATATGTTTCGATTTGTATCATATATTTAAAGTTTGTCTAAAAACATTTTCGCATTCATCCCTCGAAACACTAATAAATGATGTTTTTATGTTATAAACAGTTTTCATATTTCTATTAATATCATATATTTAATGTTGTTGTTTTTTAAAAACATTTTAGCATTAATCCTTCGACGAACTAATAAATGCGTTTTTTTTAATATCACACTTTACGCATTTTAGTCGAGATTTTTCCTTTGATATATTTTATGAAAAAAGCGATACTGTTCCGAGTATGATGTGGACATGAAAAAAATCTAATATAAAAATTTAATTTTTTAACTCTAAAAATATAGTTTTGTTTGATACATTTAAGTTTCAATGGATTTATGTATCACATCAATGTAAAGTATATTTTTAGTTATCATTTGTTTAATAAAAGAATGTTTAATTGTATTAAATACTTTATTGTAAGTTAATTGACAATTGTTAATAATTATAAGGGCATTTTTTATTAATTAAATAGTTTAAAAAATTAAAAAATATGATATCAATTTTGCACCACATATATAGAGGCAACCACAATTAAAGCTTTTGTTTTTATTCATATATTTAACTTTTTTTATACCTTTTACCCCGCAAAAACTTATCAAAAACTTTTTTCCCCTCATTATCAAGCAACTTTTCAATAACCCAACCTATAAACTGCCATCAAAAAGTTAACTAACCGCCATAAAACAAAATTTCCGAAAATTCGATATCAAAAACTGATTTTAAGGTCAAGCCGACTACATGGAGGAAAAGATAAGATGAAATAATCGATCAAAAAATCAACATCAGCACCAAAAAACTCGAATTTCACAAGGAAAAAAAATCGAACTTTAATTACAAAAACCTTTTCCCGCCTTCATAGATAAAGAAAAGTTACAAAATATTTTATCACAACTGCAAAAGCGCCAATCCCATTGTATGTTTCGATTTATAGGTGATTCGTTAGTAATATTTTTTAACGTATTCTTATTTAAATATTACAAATAATAAATAAAATGGATGTTTTAAACTGATTTATTTCTACATGATTTTAATACATCTTACTTATTTTGAACGATTTAACGCGTTTCATGTTCTTTCGAAACATGTTTTTTGTTTAAATGTATTTGTTATCTTACATTAACGGGTATAAAAGATTTCTAAGAGTAATTAGGATGATGATTATATATTATATGGAAAAAAGTTAGACATCTGTTTTACTAATTAACGACGAAGTGTTGTTTAAAGTCAAAGTAAACTCCAAAAAAAAAGTACAAAACTTTCCACTAGCAAATTCCTAAATTGGTTTCATAATTTAAAAAATATGAGAGTCACAAATTTTTATCGTAACATTTATGAAATCACAATAACTGATTTTCCAGATAAAATTTCGTGTTGACTTGGGTATGAACCTCTTAACATGATCGAGTTTTTAAAGAATGAGCTGTATATACTGCGTTTAATTTTATTAGAAGATTCTATAGTCTTTCCGATTACAACGCAAACTTCGAAATGGCTTTCTTCTCCTACCCCTTCGTATGGGCTCTTAGGAAACGGCGTGAGTTTTCTGCTCTAAACCTACATTGTTTGAGGCTTTGCTGTGAGGTTAATCGTCAGTGCTTTCCAAACCCAAACATTAGGGGGGGGGGGACAGCGACGCACATGCTGCTTCTTGAAAAAAAAAGAGGGATCAGATACACTCCTAAAACCTTAAAACAAAAGAGTGAAATCCACTCCTGTAGGAGAAGTGTATTTTTGACACTGGAAAGGAGTGGGAGTATTAACTCAGACTGAGTTAAAATCACTCGTTTGGAGTGATCCTGTCCGAGGTTTAACACACAAAGGATCCACTCCTTTGGGGAAGTGTATTTTCGGCACAGGAGAAGTGAAAATTAACTCAGACTTAGTTAAAATCGCTCGTTTGTTTCAAGAGTGTAAGGAAAGAAAGTGCTTTCGAAGCTTGCATTGTAATTAAAACGACTGTAAAAATCGGCAGACGGCAAAAACGCAAACAGATACAGTAGAACTACAGCTGGACAGAATCTCCATCCAAGAATTCGGATAAATAAATTCACATGATAGCCAATATTTGATCTTCAATTCAGACCGATAATGTTTTAGCATCTCAATAACGTTCTCTCTCTCTCTGTGAACGGATATATATGTTCGGAAAACCGGAGATTCGGATAGTGGGGTTCCGATAATTGGAGTTACATTGTCTGGAGTTCTTGTTGAGTAGACTCTTAAGTGGGATCGTAAACTCATCTCCCAACCGATGGAGCGATTCTAACTGCCGGGCCACGCCTGAATCGGTCAGATAACGGCTGTGAATTTGTTGGGGGAAGTGTAGATAAGTTGGCAACAGTCTGAAGCCGATTTGAACTGAGTTCCCGACTGTACTTTCCCATAGAGTTCAGAATAAGATGGAAGGTGCTTGGCGCGAAATAAAATGAAGCCGCCAGAAAGTCGAAAAGAAACCCTTTAGTAGCCCAAACAAACCGTTCCCTCAACGTTAGTCCAATGCAAAATGCATCATTTTAATCTTTAAAAAGAGTAGATTTAATAAAAAAAATAGGCTGTAGAACTAGATATGAATTTGCACAAGATGGTAATCATTTCCAGAACAGCTAGGATATAATGGCCGTTCTCGATTCGGCAACTTGCGTTATGTTGCCAATCAACGAAAATGTCCAAATGTGGTAAACATTCTACTTTATATTTCATTCAATTTGATAGGTATAAAAACTCTAAATTTTCAAACCGCCAAAAGTAGCCAATGAGCAGACCGGCCTTTATATGATAATTATGGATTATTTCCTTCACAATTCGTTGTATCTATAAGTAGTAGTGTAATCGTTTCCGGCTGCCGATTTCTAGCCTCCATTAGGAGCTTTAACACAGCCAATAACGCCTCGTAATTTAGAACCCTAGTCAAGTGACGAGGTCGACACCTGAGCTTGCACCCAATGGAACTTCGAGCGACATCTACGCTGACGCCGTCGGGACTTTGGACTCCACAGATTTAACGAGCACGTCTGTCCCGTTGTACTCGGGCCCATCAGTCACGAGTTGGATTTTCTTCTCTTTCGCAGTACAGATATCCGATTTATTTACAGGATGACTGGCAGTGGGTGGAAATCGAGCTTCCGCACTCCTGAGATGGCTGAATCCGGGGGCGGATGCCTTAACCACTCGGCCACGGACGGGCCTGTATTTATAAGTTAGCCAATGCAAACACCACTGTCGAATATCGCCAAAAAACTTCGCCGAGAGTGTTTGTTTGGGCTTACTATAAAGCAATTGATGGCTTCAATTGGCGCATCGGTTTTTGTATTGTTTTTTGCTTGGCAGCATCTACATCTTATTCTAAACTCTATGACTTTTCCTTAATGAGGTGTACGTGGAATAGTAGAAACGGTTCATTTGGCCCCGGTAAAAGAATCGGGCAGTTTGTGTTCTTTAGAATGTAAGTTTAAATTGAGTATTTTTTTTATTTAAGTGTAAATAATACTTAGTAACACTTTAAACTGCTTAAAGCCCATTGGGGACTTACTTTGTTGCTGGTAATCTTAAATGAAAGTTCTTCAGAAGAAAATCAGCTTTGAAGTTTTTCGTTGGCACTTAGATACGTTAAAAATAGAAATTACAAAAGATAAAATATATACTTAATTTAAAGTTTATGAAAAGGGTGAATCTTGTGAACGTTAATCGGTATGTGTGTGTGGGGGGGGGGGATGTTCATTGACACAATGTTTTTTTTTTTCATTGATATCATTTAGCACGTTCTTTCACTAACCTCTTCAATTAAAAGGCTATATTTCTTACACTGCTAAAAATGTTGTGCTTGCTTTCACCATAATAATGGTTCCTAGTAGCTGCAACGGCTGTGTGGTGGAACGTTTCACCATATTTCTAGTATTCATTCGAACCATTTTTCAAGTTTTGGAAACAGAAACATAAGAAACGGTTCAACCCAATACTGAAAATAATGTGAGACACTTCACCAGACAGACGTTGCAGCTACGTAGGAACCATTATTATGGTGAAAGCAAGCACAACATTTTTAACAGTGTAGGTCTCATATTTAAATTGTACGACGATATCCAGCGTATTCAAACCCGCTTTATAAATAAATTTCTAACCAAAGGAAATCATTTGTCAATAAAGAAATAAGTTATACATGTATTTTTGATTTTCAAATTAGAACTACAAACCCATAGTAAGTTATTTTGTTTTTTTTTATTTTGAACAAATGCTTTCCAAAATTAAAAGACTTTACTTCTTGGGCCTTTTCCTAAAATTTTCTGACGATATGGAACAAATTCAAACCCCGCTTTATAATTAATAATTAACAATCCGATAAAGAAATATTTTATGTGTTTATGATCCATTTATAAATGGTAATTGCAATCTACAGACACACTAAAGTACATTTAATTTTGCTATTATTGTACATGCACAGGGTTGTTATAAAATAACGCACGCTATTTGGAGTGGTCTGTAGCTTGAATGAATAATCCGAATGCAACAACTTTGAGATACTTACAAATTAAGAAGGGGGAAAAGAATGGAATCATAAAAAAGAAACTCGTCGCCAAATATGGCCAATTACGGTAAACACGGCCAATTACTCCTCGTAATTTAGAACCCTGGTCAAGAGACGAGTTTCTTTTTATTATGATTCCATTCTTCCCCCCCCCCCTTCTTAATTTGTAAGTGTCTCAATGAGAATGAGAATATTTATGTCCAATTGCAGCCAACGCTGCCAATTACTCCTCGTAATTTAGAACCCTGGTCAAGAGACGAGTTCCTTTTTTATGATTCCATTCTCTCTCTCTCTCTCTCCCCCCCCCCCCCTTCTTAATTAGTAAGTATATCAACGTTTGTTGCATTCGGATTATTCATTCAAGCTTCAGACCACTCCGAATAGCGAGGGTTATTTTATAACCACCCTGTATATGCATTGCGAAATTAAAAGGCCGTATTTCTAGAGCCTTTTCCTTAAATTGTATGATGATATCTAACATAATCAAACCCTTTTCATGTATAAACACTATCAAAAGGAAAACCTAATAAATAAACATTTTTGTTTACGAAATATCCATTTTCATATAACTATAACATCCCAACCAGCAATCCAACCCTTGGTACGTACCAAGATACTCAGAATACCAAGTTAATCCATTAGTTGTATTCACGGAGGACGTATGGAGAGAAATTGAATTTCTGGGCAACTATTCATTGAGTCGCAGTTAAACTGCCATCTGTCACTGTGACTGCAGTCGAGAAATGCCGGATCGTCAGTCATAAGGAAACTGGGTGACTTGATTTGTATTTTGGAGATGGAAATTAATTTCAATCATGGCCTTAGAGAGTTGTTTGGGATCTAACTCGGAGTTGTTAAGGATCTAACTGGGAATGGTAGTATAGTGGAGGTTTTGGGGATTCATTAATTATGGGGGTTTATAATGGTCGTTTGAAGATAGAGAATGGTGGGGAGATGGAATTTCATTGGTTTATTGGATAGGTGTTTACTTGCTTTTTACCTTAGGAAATCTTAGGAACTCTAAAAATATTTTAATGAAATTCCGTTTGTGATCTGTGAGTATGTGTGTTAGAAACAAGAATTTGATTGCTTTTTATGGCATGATAGATCACAAAAGGTATTTGGATATATTTTTACAATATCAATATCAATTAAGTGTAAGTACAAACTAAAAATGCAATTTTTTTCTTTTCTTTTTTTAAATTTTGTCCCAAAAAAATAATTTTTTGTATTACGACTAAATATTACGAGCGTAAACGCTTTCTAGATATGGCGTTTCTGTGACGTCACTAGTAAGAATTAAAAAAATTTTAAACAAAACTTTAAGCAAATTAGAACTATCCGCTTCTGTAAAACCACCTTCCATTTTCTCTTTTAAATTTGTTTTAATAGAAAATTACACTCTTAAAACAAACGAGCGATTTTAACTCAGTCTGATTGATTTTCACTCCTCCAGTCTGGAAAATGCACTTCTCCTTTTGGAGTGGATCCTTTGTGTGTTAAACCTCCGACAGGATCACTCCAAACGAGTGATTTTAACTCAGTCTGAGATAATATTCACTCCTTTCCAGTGTCGAAAATGCACTTCTCAAACTGGAGTGGAATTCACTCTTTTGATTTAAGAGTGTAGATTAATTCAAGTTTAATAACAAAACATGTATATATCACGGTGGTTATTTTATTTTTACTAATGACGTTTGCCATATCGTCGTGTAAGTGATCACGTGTTGTATCGATGAAAAAAAAGAACCTTTTAAAATTATTTTTATTTATAATTCAAAGATTTATTTCACATTGGGTGACAAAAAAGTGAAAACTAGAAAATAAACATTAACTATTTTCATTTGCAACTAGATCCGTTTAAAACGATTCTTATAAACGATAAAAAATAAATTTTACTTAAAGTTAATAATAAACGAGAAACTTGTTATCTGAAAAAGAAGGAACGTTCCTTGACACAAAAATCTTTTTAAAAAATGGCATATAGCGCGTTTTTTTCATTAACTACCACAATTAACATCGTAAGACCCGAGCAAAATCCTACACGTGTATTCTTAATCTAAACATACTTTTCATATAAATACGTGCTAAAAACTATGTTTTTCAAAGTAATTTAATATATATATATATATATATATATATATATATATATATATATATATATATATATATATATATATATATATAATATATATATATATATATATATATATATATATATATATATATATATATATATATATATAATAGTTGCTGAGAGACACGCCTTAAGCTCTAAAAATACCCCTTTTTTGTGCTATAAATGCAAAAAAGGCCGTATCATCTGTTTGTAGTTAACAGTTTATTTAAACAATGTTTTAGAGCAAAATGCCTTTAAAATTAACCAATAAAAGAACTTTTTGGAACGGTTGAAAAAAAGTTTGCATTCAATTTTTTAAGAACTCTAATATCGTATTAACATTCGTTCAACTTAATTTTTTTTACAAAAATAAATGACTGATACCTGTATTAAAAGGCTGAAAGCTGATATTTGGTTCTTCTTCTATCGGATCAGGTCAATTTCAGAACTAATTAACAGGTTAATTAATTGTGGGGAAGTTTTAAAAAATGTACCCAAATGGGGACGCCAGGTCGCAAGATGTTAATCCAAGTTTACTTGTTACAAACAAGTACTGAGTAGGTAGCAGAATGTTAAATAACCATATTGCACTGTAGTTCTACCAGAATAAATAATGTTTCTTGTCATTTTACTGTGCTATTCCTCTGATAATTTCTGTTTTCTAAAGCTACTGAATTTTTTTCAATCATCTAAATTCATTTAAAACGCATTTTCTTTTAAAGCAGATAAAATCTATTACAACTCTGATTCCGATCTTACATGTCAAAGCAAAATTAAAAATGAGTCTTTGTTGCTCCAACGAAAGAACTCATATTTTTTTCTCTTCGACCTTTGCGTTTTTAAGGTTTTAATTTCAATTCCGCAAATCACACAAGTTTTAGTACATTGGAAACACTTTAAACTTACTCTACCTTTGGAACTAATCTTTTGGTTTTTCGCTAATTTATTGTTAATAAATTGAAAGGAATTCTTTTCTCAATTGTGTGTGAAGCGCTTAGTGGAAGAAGGTGATAAGTGACATTTTTGAAAATAATTGAGATTTTTGTGTCAACGAACATATTATTACCTACTTTAAAGATATCAAGTTTCCCCTTTTTCATTAACCGATTTTTTAGTACATTTTTACCATTTGCTAGTATCTTTTTTAACGTATCTAAGTACATACGGTATGGTATGGTAGGTACGTATATATTAAAGCTTGTGTGCTTGTTCAGAGAATCGCTTATAAGCTTTCGTCAAGTGGGACGGACACAGGCACAGTTTTTACAAGCATAAGAGACATACAAAGAAATGACAAAACAAACACATAGACAAATAACAACATTTATTGACGGTCACAAACATCCATGCCTTATCGGAATTCGAGCCCGACCCCAGCAGCTCCAAAGGCTAGCATCCTAATGATTGCGCCGGCGGCAAGTATATACGAAATACTTCAAATCTCATTTTCTCGTTTTTACCTTTGTGTCACTTAGCACGTTCTTCCACTAAGCTCTTGAAATGTTTAATTTTCTCGACTCGCATATTACTTGAATCACAAAATAAACTTCAATACAAATAAATGATTTTTATTGTTTTAAATTATTTTTTCTTAAATTATCCAAACATTACTTATTTTCTTTAATCGTAACTAATTAGCGAGGCTTTTGCCCTGGAGTAAGCTTTTAAAAACCTAATTTTCAATCCAAATTCCAATTATCTCTTGGGAAAATGCATAAACTTATTGGTTTGAATGAAAACAAGAACGAAAAATAATTTAAATTCAATCTGAATAGAACTGCAACTCGATTTTTAAATAACTCTTTTGGATTCATCCGATAAAAATTGCCAATTTCCGTTTTGGTAAAACTTTCTTTTCCTGTTGCCAGAAAAAAAACTTAAATTCGTTCAACTTCATTTTGAATAAAAATAAATTTATTTGCAGCCTCGATTTCGTAATTTTGTTAGTTTTTATACAAAAGTCTGCAAACTTAATTTCGAAATCGAACAAACACCAAAGACATAAAATAAATTTTTAAAAGCTTAAACAATTACGTCGCAAAAATAAATTTCTTTTGATTTTTAATTTCAAGGAAATAAAGTTTCTCGAGCGATTGTTGTGATTGCAATGGATTGGATTGGATTGGTTTACATATATTTTCAGGCTTGTGTGCTTGGTCGCAAGGACCCGCTTATAAACCATCGTCAAGTAGGACAACACAAGACACACACAAACACATATGACTGATGTTGCCATCTGTCGACAGATGGCAACATCTGTCGCCACCTCCACAATTTAGAGATGTCCCTGAAGGGGAGGGAAATTTTCTCCAGGAACCTGTACCCATGGTGAACTGCGCAATGACCGACCACAGGACTTTCGGACCCAACAGATTTTACGAGCACGTACTCCGCGTATACTCGGTAAGTCTTCAGTGGCAACCGGGTCTCGAACTCTCAACCTTTCGATCTCAAGTCCGGGGTCCGGACCACTAGGCTCCTTACAGCCCATTGCAATGGAATTTAGTTGTTGTTGTTTTTAACGCCATTCGGTAACCGAGCCCGGAGAAGAGACCTTACCCGATTTGTTAAGTGGGGCGGCTTCCCTTTTTATTGAGCGCCACAATGATTAAGTCCGAATTTTGCTCGTCAGAATGACACATTCGTTTAACAGGAAGCGCTAGAGCTACACGAGGGCTATTGGAGACGGGCGTCGTATTTTAGAACCACAGTCAAGTGACGAGCCGGCACCTGAATAGGCACCCAACGCAATCATTGAGGACGACATCGTACGCAGCGTTAGGACTTTAGAAGTCATATATTTAACGTCCACTCCTTTACACGGGGTATTATTCGTCGGACATTTTTGGCTGCACGGCCGTTTATAGGTCGGGCTGTTATTTTGGTGATGCCCGGACCCGAACCTGGGACCTTACGCATGTTAGGCGTGCGCCTAACCAACTGGGCTCCCCAGCCCCTTATTTGGTATGGGAACATGGAGGACTTTCTGACCACGGCCTATTTAACGTTCTCCAGCCACCATTAGCAACACGGCGGCCTTGAGCCGACCGAATACAAGAGCCGCCCCAGCAACCATCAGAATTGCGAGCACCGCCGAGGACAGAACCCACAACAATTCCGATGCTAGCACGACGCTTCACATGACTGAGCTACCGCATCTCTGGTTATTTAGTTCTAATATAAAAGGGCTTCTTATGTTTTTTTAAATAAGAAGAGGTGTTATTTAAACGATTTTTTTCTAAATAAGCATTAAATTTCGCAGTTTTTAAATAACCAAATAACTTCGAATTCGAATTTTTTCTGATAATTTCATGTCTTCGAATTTCGATGCGCTGATTTTTACTTATCTAACTTATATGTATCATTTGTAGTTTCTGTTATGAATGTGGGTGACAGATATCAAGACGGACAGACGGACTTAACGATTATAATATCTTTTTACGTTATAAACATAGTGTGGAATCTAAAAGGAAAAATAAATTAAAATAATATGCCATATTTTCAACAAATACCTTTTTTTTTAAATTAAAACACCATTGAAGGCTTTAGAAATCAATCGTTAAATTTTCTTACAATCAAATTCAAAAAGTCCGACAAACTCTTTCTAAAAAAAGTTCTCGCATAAAAAACACAGTTTCAAATCACAGAGCATTGTTTAAGAGTGTCACATGGAGATATTGTCAAATCGAGTTTTTGTCACCTTTTCTTCACACTTCGAGGAAAAGATTCCATTATTTGTCTTTCGAATGGAACAAAGAACTTTTTTTTGTACTTTTGATTCAATTGAGTGAAGTGTAAATTCAATAACGAAGTGTTCTCCTAGTTTTTTTTACCATCCTCAAACCAGACTTTTTGTTGAATTTTTATTTTAACGTAGAGTCTAAACCAAGTGTATTTATTGACATTAAGATTTTATTTGGATTTTTTTATTGGATTTATTGAGTTTGTTTTATGATGGAGTTATTTTATGAATTTAAAAGTTTTATCAAACTTTTTTCACCAACTTATTAGGGAAGTCACACAATACTTCTTTATTTTTTAAATGTCAGATCCAAATCGGATTTGTTAACTATAAAAATAATATTATAACAAAAGTAATAGATTTGAAATAAAATCTATCATACCTTATTGAATGTAAGATATTTTTAATGATACATTTTATTAAGCTATTTTATTCAAATACCAGTGATTCTTAGTAAATTAGACAAACTATAACTTAAGTTAATAAAAAAAACATTAAGGCGTTGAATCAGTTTGAAAGGGCATAAAATGTATTTCAAAAAGATATTATTTGGTTGTATGTTCATATGAAATATGTTTTTCATATTTAAAAACGAGGAATATTACATATATGTTCTTCGAAATAAAAATAAATTTAGCAAACGATAAAAAATAATTATTGAGTTATTGAATTTCCAAATTTAGCATGTAAATGTTTAATACAAAATTATTACTGTGTTTGGCGACTTTTTTCCCGTTGTGTGGAAGCGGAATTAGTGAACAGATTGTGTTACAAATCTATTAGTTTGTGTTTTTTTGTGTTAAAAATATTTGTGTTATTGTGTAAGTACCATTGTGAGATTATTTTTAAGTTGGTGATAAATATATATAATTTTTTAATTTGACCAATGTTTAAATATGCAATTATGAAGCAACAAGAAAAATATCGTAACATAATTTCTAAAATGATAACATGAAGATAATGTAGGATTTATTTTCTTAAACCAAATAATGACTCAATAATGTTGAATTAATGATACTTTTAAATTTTAGGAAAGTGAATATCTTTCTTCATAACAACACATTATAAAGCAAATGCATTTTTTATACTTAGTTTTATTCTTTTCTAAAAAAAAAGTAATTGTATGTTGACATTTTAGCTTAAGTTAGTGACTTTTTTTTTGTGTAACTCAGAAAAAAAGTTTTAATTGTCAAGATTTTTTTTTTTTATTTCTAGCTGATTGCGAAGTACTTCATAGAGATTATATGTCTTTCCTAAAAAAAAAAAAGAATTTGAACTTGCTACATTTTTTTTTTCTTAGTGGCAAATTATTTTTGTATTATATGAGAAATATATTCATTAAAATTATGTGTTTGCAATAATTTCAAAGCTTAGATTTGTTATTAAAATGCAAGTCAATATTCAATTTTCAAGAATAGTATTTAAATTCAATATGTAAAGTAAAAAATAGTTTCTTTCATATTTTCTTTATTACCTTCATATTTTTAAAGAAAACTAATATTTACCATTTTTGTCTAAGGGCTAAAATTTAAATTTTCATACATTTTAATCATAATTTCTTGCAATGAGACTACTTTAAAGCTTGTCTAAAAAGTCTAGAATTTTTCTTAATTTAGATTAAGCTACATAATTTAAAGCACTAATTCACACAAAATCTCTCTCTCTCATGACTGCTACGCAAATGACTATTACGCAACTGACGACATCCTTATACTAAATAATTAAACGGCATATCTCGGATTATGAGATTCAATAAAGAGGCTAGAATAATATGCATGAAGACTACACGGAAAGAATTGCTTGATTTAGTAGGAGTCTTCCCATAAATGTGTCTGTTTAAAATGGTGGACATTGGCGACAGAAAAGCCGGTTTTTTTTCCGGCTCTTCATTCGTGGAACAAACGTGTGACTCGTGTCGACTGATCTCTGGCGTGAATCGAAAGAAAAATAAAGCGAGTAACCGGTTTATTTACACAAGTTTAGGCGATTTATCGCTATCATCGCCATAGAGGCCATTGAGGAAAGCCTTCTACAAAATCAAGCTGTTTTCCCCCTGTAATCTTCACTTTTATTTAATTATGCTGTTCATAATTATCCCAACCAATTTTGTGAACTTCCTACTGCATGCTAATTTAGGGTTTTTAATAAAAGAAAATTAAATACGCAATTCAGACTGAATTTAAAAAAAAATACTACCATAACCGGTTTGAATAAAATAAAAACTGTTTTATCCGAACCCTGTGGGAATAAAAAAAGAATCAAATCTAAAAAAGGAGGGTTAAAAACTTCAATTTCTAGAACAATTGATTAAAATTATAAATGATTTTTTTGACACAAATAGAGGCAATTTCCTTAATGCTAAGGATTTCAAGTCTATTTATAATTTATGTATGTAGAAAAGCGCTAAATACATCGCCAAGATATTATTTGGGTGCATCACCAATGCGATCAATGGCTTCAATGGGCCTATAAGTCTTTTTTATAATTGGTTCTGACATGCATCATCTCCTTTCAATTCTAGCCTCCACAAATTTACCTGCTTTAAATAAAACTCGTAGCATCACAAATACCCCGTCATACATCCTTAACATTCTCGCCATCCTTTAATAAATACAGCGGCATTAAAGCTCACTCTTGGTCGAATACCTTGATTTAATCGCTCCACCGAAAATGCTAATCCTAAATTAAACAGGGCTTGGAGTATGACAATCTCTTGTCCCTTAACGCTACTACAGATAGGAGGAAGGTACAATGCTCGTTTTGCAATGTTTGGCGATGAATCATTGAATTGTGGTTTTCAAAAATAAAATTTTCAAACATGTTTATGGTTTCTTGATTAGAACTCCTAATTCGGAAACCCGAATACAACAAGCTTCTTCTTATCTAATGTCTGGTCCTGCGTTGACAGACCAAGTAAAAAAAAACGTACACTTTGAGAAAATTGATACAAAGGAGAGGAGTAAATCTCCTTTGCAGAGTCCAAGACAGCCCAGGATGTGATTTGAGTTGGACAGAAATATTTGGCATTTTGGACACTGAGGAAAAACTTTTTCTCCTTGAGAGAACTTCAAACGTTTCAAGTAACCACTTGCTCAAATCGTGGTAGGCAGGTAAGCGAAGACGTCACCTGAAAGTGAGAGAAGGGAGCCAGGTTCCGTAGCAAATATGAAAAGCCCATCACTGTTTTCATGAAAGCGTTGCTGAAGAAACTGGCGCGGTGTAAATTTCTAATATAATTGCACAGATAACTCAGGCAACGGAAAATAATAAAAATTAACTTAATTTAGTACATAAAAGATTGAATGCTCTAAACTGATGTGAAAAAAAGACAACTATTAGCTCTCCAATAGATAAGCACAAGAAAGTTTCATGTTTTTGGCACATTTGGCGAGATTACCCCTTAATTAACGCCAATAATTATCTGCTACGATACCTGAAGGCAACCCTAGTCTATCTCAGCAAACTATATCAGGCATAGTTCGCTCCGCGTTAGACAAACATAATCACGAAAGCGATGACTCCAAATTTGCATTCACCGAACGATTTTCAAAATTTCTTCCGCGCGAATTCTCCTCTGCTGAGGAAATTCTCACGGAAAGAAAATGTCGTTCAATAATATTGAGTTTCGCTTTATCTGTTTTTCTTCTGTATATGAAGGTTTTAATTAGCTCACAAGTGTTAAATTTCGACTTTGCGATACTTTAACAAACATTTGTGGGAAGGTTAAATTTTTTAGAAAATTTAGCCTAAATTTTTCGAAAAAAAATTTTAGAAAATTTAGTCTGATTAAAGGTCTTAAATTACGAAATTAATGGAACAGATATTTTGGATTTTAAAAATTGAAATAAAAAAATTCTTTTTTAAAAAAATGCTGGGAAATTTGAGAAATTTTTCGAACAAATAGTGAGTAAGTTCAATCAATTGGCTTCTTTCCCGTGAAGTATATCATCCCTGCTTTTATTCCTCAATTTCTTTGATGTTTTTGGTTATAAGTAATTTGACACACCCACCAAACTACATTGATTAATCAATCGATTCCTTGCTGTCATTCTTGTTGAACAGTTGCCACTGTAGACGTGAAATATGCCTATTAGATCTTGAACAAACTTTTAAACAAAAATTAAGTAATATTTTTTGTATTTAATTTCTCTTTTAAATCGTGTTGGGTTTTACTTTAAACTAATGTGCTCTAATCAAGTAAATGTGTAAAGTATTATGCATTTTAACCTCCTAAGCGTTAAACTTGGAATAAATGAAATTTTTATATTGATCTTCTACTTTTTTCATTCGGAAATGACTTTGAGATTATTTCTTCAAAAATAAAATAATTCTGATTTTGTAAGCAAACGTTTAATTTATGAAAATAAATTTTAGATTTTATTCAGACAATATAACAGTACATTTTGGCCTATTATCAAGCTGTTTGGAAGGAAAAAACATTTCTTAGAAATAACACTAACAACAATAATATGTTCCCGAAACACTGACAAATATATTCCATTCCCAATACCTAATGCAACTACGGAGAAATTGAAGTAAAGAGAAAATACGAACATTATCGTCTTGTCCAGGAATAATATTTGCAAAATCGTTTGATTTTAGAAATGGGGTTGATAAACATCCTGGTTTGGTAAACAAAACGTTTGTTTGGGTAGTGAAATCACTTTTGGCGTCGGTTTGAAATTAATATGTACGTTGGTAAATGTTTTGGTTAGAGTGACGTTTAAAGTGATTGATGGCTTTCTAATGGCAGATTGCAATAATAGTTGTCAAATATTTTGAAGATCGATGTATAATAATATGTGTGAAGTTAGTCTTTTATAAATAAATTATGCACCTCGAATTTTTTTAATGGTCAAGAGTGGCAACAACTCCGCTATCTTGTTTTCATTTTTTTAGAATGAATTACTTTGTTTTGGTAATCGAAAATGAGTTTCTAAGAATATTTTTGTTATTTTTTTAAATATAAACTTCTTGGGAGGGATTATACTGTTGGTTGTACAAATCATTTATAAAAGAAAGATTGCATAGGAAGAAAAGTTTCTTTTCATCTATTTCCACATCTGATCCTAGATAAAAAAAAAAACAAGTTGCATGGTGCAAACAACTCAGAAGCAGGCCAACAGTACGTTCATTTTGAGAATAAAATCGAAACAAAATATGAAACCGCAGTACGTAGAAAAATGAAAATAAGACCTTTGCATCAGCTAAAACATTCTCATTAAAGTATTGTACTATTTGTCGAAAAGGTGATATCATACAAAATGTAAATAGTAATCAAAAATGATCCCAAACTTAAAAAGTATCCTTACAATCATCCCAAATGCTTTAAAAAAAAACAATGTTCCATTTTAAGAAAAAAGTTGTTTTAAAAATATTCAAAACCTGAAAATTACCAGTATTATTTGGTTGAAAAAAGAGAAACTGAAAATCTGTCGCTTTTTCGAACGTAATGACAATAAAGTGTCGTACGCTGTTAGTGGTTTCTTCAGTAATAATAGTGATATTTCGTTCGTTCTTTATTTACTATAGTTTTAAAATATTGAAAATATAAAGAATTCAAATAATTAAATTGGAATACAATACGTGATAGTGATAACACGTCGCTTCAATTTTTTTATTAAGTTTCTTTTTAAATTGTAGCTCCTCTGGAGCTTTTTTTTAACTGAATGCATATTTTATAACTTATAAGAGGGAATTTTGTTTAAGGATTTTCATAACGTCCCACAAAATGTATTTTTGATACGAAATAAAAACATTACTAAAATACAGACATCAAAAATAGAAAAGTTAAAATTAGAACTTTTCTGGTTATCAAGTAGAAAAGTAAACTAAAATGCCCCAGAAAAATTAGGTTTGAGATGTATTTAAAGCATTTTAACATTAAAAACGCTGCGTAACGTTTAATTTTTAAAACAAAGAACACGATTTTAATTCCCACAACTGTATTAAAATAAAAGCAAAAGAACATTTCGCTTAGCAATCTTAAATTTTAATAAAAACTTTCACATTCACCCGACGAAAAATGAAAAATGTTTCAGCCATTTTCTTAAAATCACGATTCGTGATAGAAAGCTCTTTTGGACTGAAAATCCCGCATATTCATAGACACGCACTGACTGATGCCATCTTTCGCGAACAAACTTTTTGATGAGTCGCGTAAAAAAAACTCCAAAAATGAAGGAACGCGAAACTCCAAAAATGAAGGTTTTACAATTTTTTTTGGGCCTTAAATATTGTTTGATTTCTTTTTAAAAACTTCTCTGGTTTTGTTGTAAAGCATTATTAGATTTTGAGGGAAAGGATTTGTGGATTACTTTGAACAATAAAGAATCTTTCTTGCTGACAAATCGTTTAAAAAATTCTAAAGTAATTTTGAATTTTGATGAGTTTGTATTTTTTTTATCCGTTCAAACATGTTAAGAAAGAAGGATTACTTTTATTTTTAAAAAATCTTACAATTACTAATGTAAAGAAAATAAAACTTAATTTTTTTAGTCTGTTTTTTATCGACTTTTTACATTTATAATAATTAAATAACCTTATTTAATCGAATAAACTAAAATAAAAAAAGAACCTGAATAAAATTAGAACCTTTCAAGGGAGTTGATCAGAGGCTTAAATATTATTCAATTTGCATTTACGACAAATTAATAAAGTCATTTATTAATATGTTACTAATATTTCTTCTTTATTTTATTCATATATTTGGGACATGAAAATATGAACTATTCATGTTAAATTAAATATTTAAAAAACTACTTTATATTTGATATTTTATTTTTCATTTAATATAAAGTGCTCATTCGTAAGTTACGCTTATATTTTAAATGTTTCATAGATTGTTTTTTCAAATTAATTTTGTGTAAGTAATTGAATTCCCCACATTAACTCTTGTGCAAAGCATTTTAATCGCTTTAGGGCGGTTTACAAAAAATATAGAATCAAAGTTAAATATAATAAGTGAAATAATCAGTATTCTAAGAAATATTTAGACAAAGTAAAAGAAATACATCCACATTTTAATCTTAATTAAATAATCTTTTTACGTACGCTTAACTCAATTCAAATGCTTAATGAAATAATTATTTAAATGAAATATATTACGTCATTCCCAATTTTATGTACTTCTTATGTAAATATAAAAGTTAATAAGAAACTCTGTAAGGTATTCCTGTCTCGTTGCGTATTAAGATTTTAAGATTGATTTTTGAATCATTGTTTTTGTTTTAAAAAACAGAACAATTATCTAAATACAATTGCGTTTTGCTTTCCTTTTACTTGTTATTATTTTCAAACATTTTTGTTGCATAGATATAAAAAAAAAGGTTCATGTATTCAAATATTAAATAACCTTCAGCATTAGATAATTATCTCGAAAAAATTAAGCATTTTAAATCGTTATTATGTTTAATAAACGTTTTCTCAAAAGAGAAAAGAGTATGTTATTCTGAGAGGTTTTTTTAATAAATTAAAATTTTAACGCAGAAATTTTACAGGGTTAGTGTAGTGTAATCGTTTCCGGCTGCCTATTTCTAGCCTTTATCAGGAGCTTTAACGCAGCCAATAAATGCCTCGTAATTTAGAACCCTGGTCAAGAGACGAAGTCGACACCAGAGCTTGCACCCAACGGAACTTCGAGCGACATCGTACGCTGACGCCGTTGGGACTTTGGACTCCACAGATATAAAAAGAGCACGTCTGTCCCAGTGTACTCGGGCCATCCGTCACGAGTTGGATTTTCTACTCTATCCCAGTACAGATATCCGATTTATAGGATGACTGGCAGTAGGAACCCCCGCACTCCTGAGAAGGCTGAATCCTGAGGCGGATGCCTTAACCACTCGGCCGTGGACGGGCCTTTACAGGGTTTTAACATGATTTCCTTATGTTCAATTCGAAATAATTAAAAAATATATATAGAATATTGCATAAGGGGGGGGGGGGCATCGTTGGAATTTCTCAAACCGCACGTCCGTCCGTCCATAACATCCTTTCATCTCCCGTTTTCAATCATGCCATAGTTTCAAAATTATTTTGCTTAAAATAAGGATTGGTTGGTTGATTGGTATACATATCTTTTCAGGCTTGTGTGCTTGGTCAGAGACCCGCTTATAAGCCTTCGTCAAGTAAGACAGTCACAACACACTCACACGCACACACACGTACGTGACAGAGGCTGCCATCTATCTCGCGCCACCTCCACAATTCAGACATGTCCCTGAAGGGGAAGGAAATAGTCTCCAGGGACCTGTACCCGTGGGAAACTGCGTAATGACCGCCCATAGGCCTTCCTGACCCAACAGATTTAACGAGCCCGTACTCCGCATATACTCGGTTTGTCTTCAGCGACCAGGACTCGATCGCGGGACCTTTCGATCCGCAGATCGATCGAGACACTGACCACACTCTAAAAAATGAATGTTCAAAACTGACGAAATTTTCCTTAATTTTGACGATTCCGTTACTGGCAAATGCTTCGAGTTTTCGTTTCCTCAAAGTGAGGAAATTTGAATCGTCATTTTCATGAGGATTTGAATGTCATCTAATCTAAAGTAATATATTTCGTCATTTTTGAGCATGTGAGTACAGCAATGAGATTCAGTTTCCTCAAAATCAAGATACAGAATCACGATCGTAAAAGTGAGGATTCGCGTTTACTCAAAAGTCACGTGATAGTTTGCCGAAACAATCCTCAAAATTAACGAAATGAGGCTTGAGGATTCATGAATCGTCAAAAATGAAAGTGTTATTTCTGTGAGTGCACAGGGCTCCACACAGCCCCACTTGTAACTGTTACTCTATTACCAGCAGTTAAAAAATCACAGTTATGACGACAAAACACCGAACCACTCTCATTTTAAAGTGTTGTTTTCCGTTGTCAGTTGCGGCCCCGCCCAATGTTAAACACTGTCATGTTGCCATGACAGCTGGCCCAATTACAAACAGAGTTTTAAATGAGCGAGGAACCCTTTCTGGGGTGAATTAGACATTTGTGTCACATATGTAAGTGCACGTGATGTGAGGTCGTAATTAAAGTTGAGTTTTAAAATGGCTGAGAGCGTTGGTCAGATTTCTAATGAATGAATGGATTTAAGTCTAAACTATATACAAAGTTGCAACGTTATGACTTTATGACTTCCTTGGTGGGGGGGCAAGATCGCCAAGGACTGCGACTTTAAGTCTATTGTACTAAGCCCCAGAAATGACACAAGCACAAGAGACACACAAAGAAAGAGACGACACAAACACATAGACAAATAACAATATTTATTGACAGTCACAAACATCCATGCCTGACCGGGATTCGAACCCGACCCCAACAGCTCCAAAGGCTAGAATCCTAACGAGTGTGCCACCGGGGCGGCTAAGTTGCAACGTTAAACATTTATAGATTGGTTTCACCAAAAAAATGATACTTAGTAGCCTCAATGGCTGTGTTGTGAAATGTTTCAACATATTTTCGGTATTAGGCTGAACAACTTCTCCTCAACTTTTAACTGGTTCAACCAAATACCGAAACTATGGTAGAATATTTCATCACACAACCATATTGCTGTCATTAGGAACCATTATTATGGTGAAACCAAGCACCCACAAGGAAAGACGTATTTAAAGAAAAGACAATCCGTAGGTTAAATTTTCTGAAAAATTAAAACTTTCCTAGTGTTTCTTAAAATATTGCAAAGTCCGAATTTTACACTTGTAAGCTACTTCAAACCTTCATATACAGAAAAAAACAGGTAAAAGGCAACTCATTGCAACAAATATAAATAATTTGATGAAATAAAATAGAAATTTAGCAGAATATTAAATGCGATAGAAGTAATTTGTAAACTGCTTATCTATCGACACAGTCATAAGATTAGTCCACAATTAAGAGCCAAACAATTCTTTAACTAAAAGTCGGATAGTATATATGTATACAAAAAATCAATTTTTCAGTTTAAAAGTTTTTGTTCCAGTTTAAGAAATAAAATTAATATTTTTTTATCAGATCTTAAAAGTACATTTCTATTAAAGTAAAAGTTATTAATTTACTTTTGAATTAAAGTATGTTTTATAATTTCTCAGGAAAAAAATTTGAGGTGCGCCTTCGATTTAAAAGCTATAATCCGACGGGAACATAATCAGGATAAACCTATACCTAAAGAGTTACAGAACTTAATAAAAAAAACAAGTATAATGAATGTTACACATTTAAATTAACCACAACACCCCATGTCTCCATTTTAGTTTCTATGAATATTCATCCGTCCTGTGTTCTCCAGAATAGAATACTTAAAGTAACAACTTAACTTTCCGAAAGTAAAATACTTATTTTGTTTTTGTTTTACCGTCATCATGTTTATGTAAATTCGGTGCTAGAAAGCTGCAGATTATATCAAATTCTTTCAAGATTTGAATTAAATCGCAGATGAAAATGAATCTGTTTACTTTGGGTTTTAGAGTTTTCATCAAGGAAGAGATTTTAGTGTTAGGGAAGTGAAATGTAATATGAATATTGATCGGGTTTTTTTTTCTTGAATTGATTTTGAGAGTTTCTTTAATCTTTTAAAAACGTTTTTATTATTCATTTTTTAAAAAGAATTTAAGAAAATTAAAACTACTTGCTCGTTAAAAAGCCTGATAAATTGTTATTCATTTTTTTTTAAAGAAACTGCTTAACCTTTAAAAGTCCTTTCATTATTATTCATGTTTTACAAAGCTTTAAACAACACTAAAACTACTTAGTCTTTAAAAAGTCTTTTAAATTATTATTAATTTTTTTAAGATACTACTTAGGCTTTAAAAAAAAACCTACACTTATTATTCATTTTTTTTTCAAAAAAAAAAGATTAAAAGGAAATTAAAACTACTTATTTCTCGTTTCGGATCTGTAACAAATACTGTTGCTCAGAAAGTTAAAAAAATTTAGATATAATTGAAATATGGTTTAAGGACTTGTTTTACAATAAATGAAATAGTAGTAATTATTTAATTTGTGTTATATTACGTAATATTTTGATAAACATTTTGATATTTAATATTTTGATAATTATCTTGATACGCACTATTTCAATAAATGTTTTGTAAATGTCTACTATTTACTACAAACTATACCTTAATAGAACACATTCCTAACTAAAAACAACACACAAAAGAATGCCGAAGAACAAAAGAACATTCCGTAGCAGACGATAGTTAAGCAGCCATCCTTCACTGTGACCCACAAACCGACGCTTGTCAGCAGACGATAAAACATAACAGATAAAAAAAAAACATTCATTGCCAAACGACTTGATATTTGGTATTTTTCTTGGTATTTGGTGACAGGCCCAACCCCTAATTAGAACATATTTATTTTATTAAAAAAATACCAAAAAGAACTATTGAAATTTTAACAAAATGCAGTTCTTAGTACAGGAAGGGAATATTCACCCATCTCCGTTTGGCCGTTATTCATTGTATGTTACGTTTAAAGCATGAACAAGAAAGAAAACTTCTCTACTATAGTTCTACATCATAGTACAAAATATCCTATGGTAATTTACTGATGATTAATTTTAAAATATACCATTAAGTATTATAATCTGTTGAAAACAAAATTACCTCTTTTAGACAATATTAAATATTCAAATAATAATTTTTTTATTTCAATTTATTTTGTTGTTAGTACTGTTTTCATACCTCGTGAAACAAGGTAAAAATTTTGAAGCAATACTAGCAAAACATATATTGAGATTTAAAACAATAGTAATGAATTTGTATTAGTATTTATCATGTAAAAAATGTCTGAAAAACTATTCAATTCAGCCAAGAGTTATAGTTTTGATTTAGATTCTTTTTTTTTTACATTTAAGCTCTTACGACCTGGCATCCCTATTTGGGGACATTTTTAAAACCTCCATGCAAACAATTAACACGTTAATTTGTTCCGAAATTGACCTGGTCAGGTAGAAGAAGATTCAAATATCAGTTTTGCGTCTATGATTACATGTATCAGTCATTTATTTCGATAAAAAATTAAGTTGAAGAAGAGTCAATACGATATTAGAGTTCTTAAAAAATATTTAATTTTGTTCTAACTTTTCAAAAAGTTGTTTTAGTAGTTAATTTTAAAGACATTTTGTATTAAAAACAATGTTAGAATGAAATGCAAACTACAAATAAGTGATAAGGCCTTTTTCGAATTTATAGCACAAAAAAAAAATTATTTTTAGAGCTCAATGCGTTTCTCTCAATAACTATTAAACATAATTTTTTTTTAAACAATTTCCTTGCAAAACATACTTTTTAGCATATATTTGCACGAAACGTATGTTTAGATTAAGATAGTACGTGTAGGATTTTGCTCGGGTCTTAAGTAAACTTTAATTAATTAATTAACTTTAATTAATTTAGTAAACTTTAATTAATTTCTTTAAATAACACTTTAATTTGGAGACCAGACATCCAACTCCGTTCCCCTAAGAATAATTTTCAATAATCCGAAGATGTCTACAAAGTCTAAAAACAAAATTTTCATTCTTGGTTCTTTTCAGGTTATCTTCCCTTCAATTAAGGAGGAGTGATTAATTTTCTCCAGCATTCTTTTTAGTACTTTACAGACAATCCTTTGGAGGAAGGGTGGGGGTTTAGTTGTTTGATCGACCCCCTTTTCACACACCCTAGTTGTTGTTGTCGTTGGTATTTGTGGTCGGGTCATTTTTAACGCGGGAGTTATGAGGGTTATTTGTCGTTTAGAAGACTGACTTGTTTGGTGGAGTAGTGGCACAAGTACGGGAAGAAGTTTTTAACCCTTAAGGAGGAATGAGACCGCTCGACCGTGGGTCTCCAAACGAAACCGGTGGTTTGAAAATTATTTTTTAAGCCACATGTCTCTAGCTGTATTGAATACTTATACGAAAAGTTTTTTTTTAAAGATAAATGGAGATAACCTGCAGGTCTCTAAAATCCCACTTTTTGAAATTGCTTCGAATGTTTTGTGTAAAATTAATTGTTGAAAATTAAAAAAAAAAAGATATTGAAAATTTTAAAAAATATTTATCGAAAATTTTAAAAATATCTATCGAAAATTTAAAAAAAATATTTTTTTAATGTAAAAAAAAATATTGAAAATTTAAAAAATATTCGAACCAATTTCAGAAAGTGGGATTGTCCTAACCTGTGATTCACACTTATCGCATAAAAAAAACTCGTTTGTATAAATATTCAATACAGCCTAACAAATGTGTCTAAGAATTTTTTTTTTCCTCCATTAAAGTTTCTCGGTTCGTGGTAAAAAAAATCACCCTCCACTTTTACGGCAATTTCCTTACTTTTGACGGTTTAAAACCCTTTCGCACATATCCCTGGTGAATTATTGCCGCCCCGGTGGCTCAATCGTTAGGACGCTGGCCTTTGGAGCTGCTGGGGTCGGGCTCGAATCCCGGTCAGGCATGGATGTTTGTGAACGTCAATGAATGTTGTAATTTGTCTATGTGTTATTCCTTTCTTTGTGACTGTAAAAATTCTTTCTGTGTCTGCCCCACTTGACGAAAGCTTATAAGCAGTTCTCTGAACAAACACACAAGCTGGAATATATATTACCATACCATACCAGTTCTATGGTGAATTAGTGGGACTGCTATTTCTACAAGCAATAAAGAAAAAGTTGGACTTCCGTGTAAAATTTTAAATTGTATTGTGTAGGTTGTTGTACGTGATTTGACATTCTCTTATATGACCTTTTTACTATCTTAAACCGTTTTATCATACTCGTTTACAGTTCAAAACCATTTTTTTCTCAAAGTTATTCTGAATGGTGTCATATCAGGAACTAATTAATCGTATTATTTTTTCTGAAAAAATAATAATGAGGTTTTAATTTGTGAGTACAATTGACGTTTATTAGACATAATTAGTAAGAAAGCGCAATATATTGTTGCAACGCATTTCTTTCGATTTCACGAAGAAAAGTTTGTCGATTAAATGAATTGGATAAAGTATTGAAACATAATAAAAATAAAGGTTCCAAAAAATTATGTTATATTATAATCTACTAATTTCGAATTTATTTTATCGAGGCGATAAAATATTCAAAAAATTTTATTAACCATGTTAACCAGACAAAATTAGAAGGCCTACACATTTTTTATGTATTTACAGTAAAAAGTTCACTAATTAAGTTTGCACACCTCATAACCCTCTTATGTTGCCAAAATTTGCATGCTTAAACAACCTGTTTAAACTACTAAAGTAAATTCAAGTTGCGTATTAACCTGTATTTTCCTTATGAAAATTAGTTAACTTTAGTTACATTAACAATTGATATCTTTTTCAATAATCTAGAGCAAACTTAAATTTGATGGCATATAAGGACTCATCCTATTTTTACTCTGAACTATTTGTTTGTGGTTTTGGCGTTTTTATTGCCCGTATTAATTTTCAGAGTTATTCACTTAATAATGATTGCCTTTTTTTTATGTTCATGTTGGTAAGCTAAGAGTTTTATGTTTCGTAATATATTTTCTATTGTTCATTTCTTTAATTATAATTATGGAGCTCGTTGATAAATTGTCCTAAGCATTGTTATAGAGGCAAAAGCATTTTGAAAAAAGTCTTTTTTGAATAGGACCTATCTTGAAAAAATAAAGAACAATAGAGAATTCATTTATAACTAATGAATTTAGTTATTGTAAACTAATGATTAATCACGAATGTAATATATTTCACTGGTTTATCAGTTTTGAATGCGGATAACGTATGAATTATACATTTTTATAAAAATTATCAATTCTAATTTCTTAACAAACTGAATATAAATTAAGAGGGACTGCCACAGTCCCATAGAAGTAATACATTATTTTTGAAATCACAACTTTTGCCAAAGGATAGTTTTTTGCCTCATTATCCCATTTTAGCAAAATAACATCCGGTTATTTAATTATTAATGGGTACAATTTTAAAAAAGTTTCACTATCTGCTGTACATTTTTGGGGTTTTAAAACTTCAAAAATATATAATTAAATAACATTTTCGTTTCAAAATTGTTTAATTTCGATATTATGTAAATTCTCATACATGAGGAAAAAGGGCTAACATGGCAAAGCAATACTTCTGCAGGATGTTGTGAGCCCAAAACTAACGTATTATCACTATGGGACTGACAAATGTTTTATTTACATGTTTTGAATGAGAAGAATTAATTCATGATTATATTTAGTCTAAAAATTTTCTACAATAACGAAATATTACGTTAAATATTTCGATCTTATTGTTTACATTTTTATAGAAAAAGAAATGCTTGGATAATATAAAATTATAGTAGTATCTTTTTTATATTTATTATAAAATATATATATAGTAAATCGTGATTATATTTAGTCTAAAGAAATTCTGCAATAAGACGAAAAATTGCATTATTTATCACAAACTTCATATTTAAATATTTAAAGAAAATATTATTTAGGAAATATAAAAGCATTAGTAGTACCTAATTTTTTATTTTTTACTCTTTAAGAATAAAAATTTAATCTAAAAAAAATTTGACACTGGCGAAAAATTACTTTATTAACTTCAATCTTACTATTTATATATTACTTTTTCTGATCAAATAACTTAAATTCAATTTATACGCATGATGATATACATTATATCAAAACGAAAATTATACCATAAAATATTTTATAATAACATCATAGAAATAGACTTCAAAATCCATTCAAAATCTCTATATTTCCTTGCCCCATTTTAATTAAATTTCTCCTATTGTCGACATCTTCTATCAATTTTTGATCAGAATTCCCTCAGAATTGCTTGAATGGAGCTTTTGCAACCATTCATCCTTCTTTTAATATTATAATTCTTTTATTAACGGATCACTTATCGTGACCCTGTACTTGATGGTGGAAACTGTTTTAGTTGTTTTTCCTTAAGAACAAATGTTTTCGGGTAATGTATATATTTAATGAACTCTATATGATTAATTTGAAAAAAGGCGTGAATTGTACGTTTTTATAAAAATTGTAAAACAAATTTTTAAGCAACATTTTATATTATTTTTAATTTAAAACAATTTTTAATTAAAAAACAATATTTAGGTTACGTAAAAGTGGCACCTAAATTTATATTAATTATTTAATAAATACTGATTAGATCTAGTTGAATGAAATTTTACAATTATGAAAAATAACGTTATTTGTTACACTCTTGTTATTTCCCTTAATTTTCTGATATAGAATCCCTCAATTCAATTAATAAAATAAAAATATGGGGGATATCAAGACGGAATTTACAATTTACAGCAAAAATGTGTATTAATAACCACAGCGAAATAGACTTTAAAAAGTACATTTAAAGCATCTATATTTCCCTGCGCCGTTTTAATTAAATTTCTCCTATTGTCGTCATCTTCTATCAATTTTCGATCAGAATTCCCTCAGAAATTGCTTGAATGGAGCTTTTGCACCTATTCATCCTTCTTTTAATATTATAATTCTTTTATTAACGGATCACTTATCGTGACCCTGTACTTGATGGTGGAAACTGTTTTAGTTGTTTTTCCGTGAGAACACATGTTGTTGAATTCTGTT
Organism: Hylyphantes graminicola; assembly: GCA_023701765.1. Classification (NCBI taxonomy): domain Eukaryota; kingdom Metazoa; phylum Arthropoda; class Arachnida; order Araneae; family Linyphiidae; genus Hylyphantes; species Hylyphantes graminicola. The sequence goes on from CM043116.1 coordinate 71,327,473, forward strand.
TACATTTAATTAAATATATAGTTAAACTCGATTACAATAATCTAGTTAACAATATATCGTTTATTACGCAATGAACGTACGGTCCCCCGAATTTCTTATACACTTTAATGCTGATAATTTTTACTTATAACGCGCAATTTAATAACTCTTTTGTTATAACGCTAAATATATATGTTTAGCAGCTATCCAAAATATTTAAATTTCTAAAAACATATGAATTATACATTTTTATATAAATTGTGGAATAAATTTTTAAGCAACATATTATATTATTATTAATTCGAGACAATTTATAATAGAAAAATATTATTTCTGTTACGTAGAAGTATTACCAAAATTTATATTTATTATTTAATAAATAAAATAAAATTTATATTTATTATTTAATAATTAATGATTAGATATAATTGAATAAAATTTTACAATTACGAACAATTACGTTTTTTATTGTCGGATTTTTGGTTGTTTAATAAATTTAGGCACGAGTAAAAACATAACAAGATACTTGATATTACAGATTAACAAGGTATTTATAGGATAGTCACCCTATCGGTGAGGAACAGAAACTAGCTAATTTACGTAATGCGCGCTATCTTCTTCAACATTTATTACATTATTATAATTTCCCTTTTCTTTTCTGATATGGATTCCTTTAATTCAATAGATAAATTCATTAATATAGACTGTATCAAAAAAGAATTTACAGAAAAAATATTTATTAATAACTAAGCGAAATAGACTTCAAAAAGTTAATTTAAAATCTCGATATTTCCCTGCCCCTTTTTAATTACATATCTCCCTTTGTCGACATCTTCTATCAATTTTTGATCAGAATTCACTCGCAATCGCTGAATAGGGCTTTTGCAACCATTCATCCTTCTTTTAATATTATAATTCTTTTATTAACGGATCACTTATCGTGACCCTGTACTTGGTGGCAGAAACTGTTTTAGTTGTTTTTCCTTAAGAACAAATTTTTTCGGATAATGCTTGTATATATATAATAAACTATACATCATAATTCGAGCGAAGAATTAGTTTTTGCTACGTGCATTTCCAAACAAGCTGTGTACGACGTCCCATTTAACGGATGCGTTGGGTGCCTATTCAGGGGTCGGCTCGTCACTTGACCGTGGTTCTAAAATATGACACCCATCACCAATAGCCCTCGTGTAGCTCAAGTGCAACGGGATTTCAAATCTAACCTAACCTAAAGATTGCATCATATTCCTAGAACTATCTAGCTACCACCACTGTTAATGAGTTGATTTACTTCTTTTTTTGTGGTGAAACAAAATTTTGGTTTTACCACAAAATTAGTAAATTCATGCCCCAAATAGTGGTGGCAATTAGAAAGTTCCAACTTCCCGATGCAATATTTCACCGAACTTTTAACAGTATTATAATTTATAAGTTTCTAGGATATAGAAATTGAAGTTAAAAAATTCAGATTTAAATTGAGGAGGTGGCGATAGATGGCAGTATCTATCACTTATGTGTATGTGTGGGTTGTGTCTGTCTTACTTGACGACGAAGGTTTATAAGCGGACCTCCGACCAAGTACACAAACGTAAACCTTAAAATATATGTCTACCAACCAACCAATGCAGATTTCATTATAATATTAACAAAATAAATTAAATTGAAAGATTTGATTTATCGATTATATACCTGCATTGAGGTATTAAGTCTATACAGATACGGTTAAGCCTTTACTTTTAAATATATGTCATATCAGGCAGTGAGCTAGTCGTTTGGTTGTCTACAAAATTGAGAATTTTTTTATTACCTTGTTCTATAAGAACATTGTAATAGGGAGATACAAATAAAGTAGCCAGAAAGAAACACTACACGATTTCATTTATTGCGTCCAGAGGTAAAGAACAGCTTTTTTTTTTTTAATATATCTTAAAACGGGTATAAAATAATTTTGCGTTCTCTTTGTCATGCATGTCTTTTCCGCAACACTGAATCTTTCATAATTCGATTTCTGAAATTCGTCACCGAATTCGCACTTACGTTAACGAGATTTTATTCACTCTCTTAACCAATCAGAGCTTTGGGGTCTTTTAATTTAATAAGTAGATTTACATGTAACGTGTCACCTTTAGATTTTTTTTTTGTGCGTGAATTTAACCGCATCATAATGGATTGATTTGAGATATTAATGTATTAATGACGAAATTTAGTATTTAAGTGTGTATGACGTTTCACATTCGAAAAAATGAACGTGTCAAATATGGCATCAGGAGTTAAGATTACTATTAGGTTTGAATATTTAATATTAATCGATTTTTGCATACCTTAAGAAAGTCTTGTGATTTTAATCCTTACATCAATTATAGATTTGAACAAATAATATATTAATAGTGTGTTTGTACTTGAGTCTTTAATATAGAAAAACATTTCAGATTCGAAAAAAATGACCTGTCTGTCAAATATGACATTTTGAGTTAAGGTAGGCGAATACCCATATTTCCCCAAAATTCTAAAATTTTTACTATTACTTTAATCTTTTCCAAATTTGGCATAGTGATTTCAAATATAATGAATAATACTATTTCGGCATTTTTCTTTATTTAAATATAATTTATTCATTTTAAACGGTGTTTTTCTACTGAAAAAAGAGGTTTACACTAACAAGTCTAGCACATTGAATTTTCATCCAATAAACATTAATTATATGTTAAATTCTTCGTTTTGAACTGATGCATGCAATGACCCACTAGAGTTCATACAAATTACAAAAAAAGAAGTTATTAAGAAAAATGTTATAAATTAACAACAAAAAAAAATATTTTTTCGATTAACTTACACTTGAACATTTTTTTTAAAAACAACTTTTATATTTACACCAGATGTTTGAGGTTCATGGCACAGATATATATTGAAAGAGCATCTGTAAAAAATTTCAGGTAAATTAATTTAAAACTTTTTATGCTAGAAGTGTTAACGTAAACCCCCTTTTTTTAGTTGAAAAACACCGTTTAAAATAAATCAATTATATTTAAATAAAAAAATTGCCCAAAAAGCATCGTTCATTATATTTGAAATCACTATGCCAAATTTGGAAACTATTAAAGTAATAGTAAAAATTTTAGAATTTTGGGTACTCGCCTACCTTAAAATTACTAGTAAAATAAAATATTTATTATAGATTAATTTATGCATATCTTAAGTCGACCAGTATAAAACTCTGATGGCCCGTCCGTGGCAGAGTGGTTAAAAGCATCCGCCTCGGGATTCAGTCTTCTGAGGAGTGCGGGGGTTCGAATCCCACCTACTGCCAGTCTCATTTCTTTCTCAATCAACGGCCTAAGTCTATTAACCAAAGTTTTTGTTACAAATTTTGTGTGTCAAGTCAAGCAGTGAAATTCCAAGATGTTCCGCTTTTTTTAGTATGAGGCAAATATTGCACTACCCCATTCGTTTGGCTTCTATGGTTACAATAATCAACTATGGTTACAATAAGCTATCCACTGAGATAGTAAAACCGTGCGCCCTCTCACACTTTCTAGATGAGACAAATTGAGTTTGACGTTAAAAAAACAATTAGATGAAGATAAAGAGATCCAACATAAAAAGCATCGTAGTTCATGAATCACAAAAGTGTAATCAATGCCTTTAAAAAATTAAAAAGCTTCTAAGTAGTATAAAAGCTTCTAAAAACGCATGTTTTTATTACTTTATTATTCTTTCAAGTTATTAGTTTTTTACTGGGCTTCATTTAAATGTATCAAATAACTTTTTTTATTTTTTACAAAACCTACAATCATAAAAATAATATTAAATTCCGTATTTTCTTTTACGCAATACATATAGCATTACCAACGTTTAACCAATAATTGAACAAAATTATCTTTTCGATCATCTCTATCTCATTTCATCTAAAAACAACCAAAATTAAAAAGAACCTTTCAGTTTATTTTATGACACATAGATTGTTAGCCCTTAGAAAAATACCCTAAAAAAACAACCACTTTATCACCAATAACACACCGCTTTAACACAGTTCATCGCTAATGAATTTCCGATTGTTTATCTATCAATTATGTTGCCACCAAGAAGAAAGTAAAAGAAAAATCAATAAAACCGCTTAATTTTTCTAATTCCATAACTTGATAAAAATGCAATCAAACAATCTTTTGGCGCTTTAAAAAAACATTCTTTTTTCGAAATTAATTATTACTTGAATGAAGATATTTTTTTTAATCGAACGATTTTTCGATAATAGAATAAAGAATAATAGAATAAAGTATAGTGCCAAACGATTGACTTGACGCCACGTCACCCACTGTTGAGAAGACAAATTAACTTTTTTTTTTTCCTCGTTTGTCTGAAATGTGACAATTTAATTGAAATAAAAGACAGTAATATCTTAAGCGTTGTGGTAAAAGTGCGTGTTGAATAAGTTTTCATTAATATGTTTCAGATTTATTTTAAACTTTTAACTTTTCTAAAGCTGAAGAGTTAAAGTTGCTTTAACTTTGAAAATGAACTTAAATTTTCAATCCATTTCATAAAATATATCAATAGTAATTTAGTGATGTTTTGCATTTTTTCGGAATTTTATGTATGACATATCCTGATTTAAACTCCTCAAAAACTTATTTTTTGTTACCCTCAATTAACTTTCATAACTTAATTAGTTTCCAATACTCTTAGATAACACTTAACACTATAATATCCCAAACACACCCTATCCTGAGAAACAGTCGTTTTCCCACGAACTTTATGATTCATCTGCCCACGCGTTGACATTTCCTTCCAACTTTCTCATAACTAACTCTTGTCTCACATTGGTCAATCTGGCTGAGACTCGTAAATGTTTCACCATCCTTGTTGCATTCGATTCTCAACCCTCGTCGAGTTCAGACGTTCAATTAGTTTCTTATCTATGTCGCAATTAAATAAAGAACATTAAATTAAACTACGTTTTCCTGTCGGCTTATTTTACATGTATTTCTGGAAAGATTTCAGAGGTACATATTTTAATTCTTTACTTTTATCCCTTTCCGACCGAGCTATCACGATTGTGCGGGTATAAAAGAGATTGTTCAAGCTCTTCACAAATATCGATACCGAAGCAGCTGACATGTGACATTCGTTATTTGTATAAAAAAAAATAAGAAGAATTTTAAGAAGCTGCGGGCATTGGTGATGTTTAAAGCATTTTTTCGATAAAACTCCAATTCAGTCTCATAATTTTGAATCAACGCCATCTGACAGCCGGTCATAAAGGGATAAGATAACGCAACTAAACTGATGAACTATGCTTTAATATCCGAGGAAAACGAATTATTTCTTAATATAAACTAATATTTTAAAAGTTATGAAAGCCTTAGATATACAATGTATGAGAATCACAGAATGTGTAGATTTTATAAAATCCTGCTACAATAGTAAAATATTAAAAGCAGAAATTTGAAAAATATTTCAATACAAACTACCATAATTTACCAATGGGCATGTTTCATGCCTTGAGTGGCACCAGTCCCTCAGGAATGAATATAAGGTCAATTGAAGTAGTGGGCTAAGCTTAAAATGCCACCAATCGCAAAAATACCCATCTAATAAAAATCAGAAATGATATACAAACATCATGTGAAACGAGCTAACAGGGCTTTTTTACAATTTGTATGTTCTATACAAGTTGTAAAGATTAACGCAGAATGGAACGGGGTGAAGCGTGGGTTTTTTTGTGGGGTAAAAAACAATGTTTTACATTGCCGTGTCGTCACCATAGACATATGACCGTTCGTATTCATACAAATGGAGTTTTTTAAGTCGTGAATGGCAACAACTCCAGCGGTCTGGTTTACATTTTTTTTTCTAGAATTACTTATGAACATTGGTAAACGAAAATTAAGTTTTCTAAGAATATTTTACTTGCTAAATTTTTAAAATGCCAACTTTTTGCTGTGCTGTTGGTTGTTCAAATAATTAGTTAAAGAAAGTATTAACAGAAAGAAAATGTTCTCTCCATCTATGATGGTCATTGTGAGAGTGAATCCGTAACAACCAATGAAATCACTGGATGTGGTAATATGAAAACAAAAGAGTTACATCATCTGAAATATTTCTAATAGCTGCCGAGTAGTTTGTGTGGTATAAGACTTCGTTTGACGTAGTTGTTACGTGACCGTAAGCGCGGCCTTTCCGATTGTCCGTTGTGACCAATACTTATTTTTCGAAACCAAACACTTTTTAACCTTTTATACACCAACGTTCCACTAGTGGAACATGTTATTTAACCTCTTTTTAACCCGGAATAATTTTAGATGTGAAAAATTAAATTACACGAAAAGTGAACTTTAAAAAATCGATGAAATTTTTTTTCAGGAGTATGGCATTGATGCTGTTTAAGGCAACTCTTCCGGTAAAACTATAACCTTTTAGTCTCATAACCTTAAATCAGTGCCATTTGAAAGGGTCCAAAAGGGTTAACAATAAGTATTACGTATTATACCACTACATTCTACAAATGTATAAAAAATTAGATAAAATTTGCATATTTTGAAGCATGAATACTATAGAAATGCAAACAGATTCAGCATGGATTATAAAGCACTATTGAACCAACAACAATCATTTATCAAACAATATAATCCTTAAAATTCACACAATATTTCGAGAAGAGAGCATCCAACCCCCGGGAAATCACCAACAAAAGGCAAAGTACAATTAATCCCGACCTCTTTTAAATACTCCAAATGTGCTTCAAAGAGATTTCTCAACGCCACAACAAACGCACTCACCGAGTGATAAATTAAGAGCCTCTGAATGGCAACGGTTGTGCAATGTGACGTCACATAGTTTAGGGAAAGGAATTATCTCTTTGTGCTTTGAGATTGATAGTCCAATGGGGGTTAGTTTAACAGAGGGATGTGTAGATTACGTGGCATTAAAAAGATATAGCTGGCATTTTTAATCTACATTTTAATATTAACTCATTAACAATTGGTTAGTAAATTGACCATTTTTTCTGCTTAAATTTAGCTGACCACCATAACTTTATTCACCACAACTACATTAATCATTTAAAAAACCGTCTGCAAATTCCCGAGAAATGCGACAGAGAAAAATGCAAGAAAGCTTATGGATATAGGAAAACACTCCATTAAGAACCGTACATCGAGTTTTTTTTTTTTTTTTTTTTTTTTTTTTTTTAAGGAATCAATTGTCGTAATAAGATTATAAAATTAACGTTTATAATAAATAAAAAGTGCAGCATTTGCAGTTGATTGTAGTTTTATCTAAAACATGTTAGATAATTCTAGTTTTGGCTAATTACAACTAGTTTTAACCAATGCAATTGGTCAAAACCGGTACTAACTAGTAAGATCTAGTTTTAGACAGAGGAAACTAGTTTTTACCAATGCCTTCAGTTAAAACTAGTTATTACTAGTTTATTCTAGTTTTAGCTGATTTCAGGTTATAACGGTAACAGATGTCAACACGCCATAGATCATAGATGATGCCATAAATGTAGAAAGATGCTGTGTCAGTCGAGCCCATTCTCCCTTGATGTATAATAAATGTAAATTACTCTTATGATAGAGTCATTTCCTGTCGAAACACTTTCTCTTGTCATATAATTCTTAACTTTTACCCCACATTAACTATTTAACAGGACCCTGATGTAGCGCCATCTATGTCCTAAATAAATAAACCAACGTGTGTGTATAAACTATCTCATCTTTCGAATTCCTATTAAAGATCTATTATGTCCAACAACTTGTTGAATGTTTAATCATTCGTTCTAAGATCTTGTAGATGTTAAACAAAGATAAAAATTGTCTTTTTACTTGTTTTTGTGAAAAGAAAAGATACTTTCTTTGGTAATTTATACTTAAACTCTTTTTTTTTTTTCGATACTGCTTACTTTAAGTTGAAAAATTACAAACCAGAAAAAAGTAACGTTCAAACATATGAAAAAACTTGAAGCATTACGATTTTTTCGGCATTTCACAAAAATTACTTTTTGTAGCAACTTTATATTTCATAATTAACTTATTAACGACAGATTGCAAAATAATTTAATGTGCGAATAAGCTCTCCGCTCAACTTAATCTAAATAATCAGAATCTGCTTAGCGTAGATAGTGATTCATCGCTTAAAGTAGTGTAGAGAAACCAGTTTTGTCTTGTTTTTTATTACACGGTGCATGTTTCTTACTTTCCCTATAATCGAGATTCTCGCCAAACAATAATATGACACTTGAACAGCGAAGGAAACCGGCTGCCAATCGCCACTAATCGCCAAGCAGACTTCAATACGGACAGAATCCATATCGATGAAGGAGTTTGTTCCCCTGTACTCTTCAATTTTATAATAAGTTAAACAATAAGTAATGTTAGTCTACAGTTATTTATCACCGGAGAGCCCAGTCGGTTAGGCATTCGCCTGGCATACGGAAGGTCCCAGGTTCGAGTCTGGGCATCGCAAAAATAACTGCCGACCTTAAAAGACTCGTGCAGCCAAAAATGTCCAACGAATAATACCCCGTGTAAGGGAGTGCACGTTAAATGTCCTTCAAAGTCCTGCTGCGTGCGATGTCGCTCTTAACGGTTGCATTGACCACCCACTCAGGTGTCGGCTCGTCACTTGACTGTGGTTCGAAAACACGACGCCCGTCGCCAATAACCCTCGTGCAACTCTAGTGGGACGATAATTCTAACTAAAACTAAATTACATAAGTTTAACAATCAGTAATGTTATTCTACAGTTGTCCGAAATTAACTATTTCCTCCTATTCAGTTACAGCAGTTGCTTCGTCAATGTTTCATTAACTCAAGTCGTACTGATAAAGATTAAAGCTTTTCATGATTGTTCGTACTTTGGCGGCCGCAACTGAATCGCCTATTTACTTATGGATGATGATAGAAGCGGTTAACCATTAATAGTTTATTGGTAGTCAGCTACTAAGAAACTATTAACTTGATTAATGTTGATTAATTAGTTTCTACGGTCGTATGGATAAAGATTTTAAGTTTGGGGGATTCAGTAGGGCCCTTAGGTATTAGTCTCAGCCCTTGGGTGTTACTTTTTACATAGGGGTTTTCTAAGCCTTTAGGCACTATTTTTACGTTGTTTTTTAATTAGTATTTATTTTCAAGTGAGAATTTATTATAGATATGTTTTATTCAATTTCTTCATTTAAGGGGAATCGGAAGCAGGGTTTCTAAAACGAAATCTTCTCTCTATGATAATGCAATTAAAAAATAATTTCTAAACCGCATATTTATGGCTGTATCGAATATTTTAACAAACGTTTCTTTTCATATGATAAATGTAGCTGACCCATAGATCTCTATATTCCCTCTTTTTGTATTTAGTTCAAATATATATATTTTTTAATTTCCAATAAATAATTTTACAAAAAACATGCTAACGAATTTCCAAGAGCGAGATTATACTAACGTGGGCAGGTTAACTGCAGTAATCGCAACAATGAGTTGTGCCATTGTTGCTCTGATTTTTTTTCTAGAATGTGTTCCTAAAGGTTCGGGTAATTGAGTGCTTGCAACAATGGTCCAAGTCATTATGGAAATTATTGCACTTTACTTGCCCACGGCAGTATAAAGAGCTGTAAGTCAGAGCTTCTTTAATCATATAAAAAATTTCTTCAAAATCTCTCTCTCTCTCTCTCTCTCTTGCTCCCTTTTTCTTGAAGATTTGCGATTTAAAGATAAATTCAATTAAATTTTCGTCAAAAACGATGGAAACCACTATATTTTTTTATTCCGCATATTAAAAACTAGTCGCGGTAACTACCACTAAATTAATTTTGCTGTCGCATTATTGAAGGATTCATTTACATTTTGCGACCAGCGACCCTTAATTTCAAATCCTGGGCTGAACAGAAGTGGCGTTCTAAGACTATGTGACCAGTCATGTCTTAAAAACTTCTGAAAAAGAAAGCAGACAATTAGTAGAGATATTAAAACAATGCAATTGAAAAATGAAGTTAGAAAAAACTAACAGTGGTGAAATAACACAAGAAAACATATTCAAAGATGTATGGTCATATAATAATAGTCAAGTAGTCATATAATAATAGTCAAGTGCCTCAGTGGCTGATAGATATTACGTGTTCGCCTCCTAGGTCCAAGATTGCGGGTTTATGCTCCGACTGAGTCGTCAGTCAGATTTTCTGTATGGAAAAATCGTTAGTAAGCATGTCATATGATGATGTGGCATGTAAAGGATCCTTTGAGTGCCCATTTGGCTCTGGTTCTCAGGAAAAAATTAAATTGTATCTTTAACATCCACATAGGGCTCAGATTCATTGTAATCTGAGCGTAAGGTAGAGAGAGTATCACCTAGATGATGCCACATAAAACGGCTATCAGTTCTGAGGAATATACCATGTCAGCAAAGGCTTATCCGTCAATAAAGCAGCCCCGTGGGAGGGTAGAAAAAATCAGTTTTTATAACAACGTGCAAAAAAGTTCACTTTTTTATAACATATTCATTCATAAATCGTTGCGAAAATGACACTTTACGTGCTTTTGTCTCAGACAGTGCCGAAAGTAGTACTTTCGGCATTAAAAGTAAATAAGAGTTCGGCGATAAAGTAAATAAGAGTATCTGATTGGTGGAAAAACAAAATGATGTCATGAATATCTCCATGGAACTAAATGATGTCACGAAACTCACTTATTTCTATTGGTTCATTACTCTTGCATTTTCTAATATCTCCATGGAAACTACAAGTAGGGTCAAGTGGGGTAAGTGTGATAGGGTTTCTGCATTTTTCATTAAGAAAATTCGTTCTCGGCTTCAAGTTAATTCCAAATCCTAAAATTGGTAGTGAATTATTATAAGAAACATACATATGTAGAAAAAAAATTATATGTTTGAATTCCAATTTTAAGTGTACAAAATTTACATTTCAAAACCATTGCTGTTTTATCACACTTACCCCACATAGGAAAACCCACATAAAAAGAAGACAGTTGCACTTAAATTCAAAAGCTCAAAACTTTCTTTAAACAAAAAATAAGGTCAATATTTCTTTTTAGTTTAACCAGCGGGTGACCGAGCTCTGCTCGGAGAAAACAGGTATCGAAGCTAACTCGAAGATTTCAATTTTCAATTGTGATTTATCAAAACAATACATACCATAAGAAAATTTGTGAAACCATTGGTGAAAAGATAACCGGTTAAAGTTAATGTGACCAGATTTTCAAAATCAAAAAGTGGATCACTCCATCACCCCCCCCCCTCCCCGGTGTATTTTTTAAGTATTTTTTTAAGCACATAATAGTCCCTTCACACAATTACACACTTGGTATAAGAAAGATAAGGAAGGCGCGTTCAACAGCAGCAGTGGCTCCAGGCAAACAGAAACCATACTATACTAATTTGTTGATGACTTTAACTTCATTTAACAATTTCTAAAGACGTCATAGCGTTTTACAACGATTATTCATAAAAAAAAGTCTATTTTATTTACAATTTCCTCGTTTATCGGGACTTTGCGGGACTTTTACAAAAAAGCAGGACTGTCCAGCCAAAAGCAGGACGTCTGGTCACATTAGTTAAACTGCACCATTGTAAACAAAGTTAGAGTTTGGAAAGGGAACTATTCTATACAGAGGTAAAGTTTTAAAAGTCGTAGGAAATGAAATGTAATTGATAATTGGCGTTTCGTTGAAAAGCAACAAAAATGTCGAAATGTGGTAAACATTCCATTTCATACTTCATTCAACTCGATAGGTATAGCAACCATACGTTAAATTTTCAAGATCGCCAAAACTCGCCAATGAACAGAATAGAACTGAAATCGTCTGCTGTTTGGAACTAAAAAAATATTCATGTTACCATTTCTGTAAAACTCAATAAAGTTTAAAGCAAGGTTGAATTTATTTAAATTTGAAAAATTAAAATCTTAACTAAACATTTGTAGCTTAAGCAGAGGCTTATAGCTTTAGCAGATGGCATCAGAAAAGTAGCCATTATGGCGAACTAAGTTTGAAAATATCATATCTGTAACTCCGAATTGCTTGACCGTAGCGCTTCAAAGCTTCAAAACCTGTACCAATCGATTCGTCGTGGCCAAAAACCCCAGACCCCCAAGTTTACCGGAGTTTATTAATTCTGCTGCGATTTTCGACTTGGCACCAATTCCTCGTATTAATGGAATGTTTACCACATTTCGACATTTTCGTTGCTTTTCAACGAAACGCCAATTATCAATTACATTTCATTTCCTATGACTTTTAAAACTTTACCTTTGTAAAATTGAAAAGCAACGAAAATGTCGAAATGTGGTAAACATTCCATTTCATACTTCATTCAACTCGATAAGTATAGCAACCATACGTTAAATTTTCAAGATCGCCAAAAATCGCCAATGAACAGAATAGAACTAAAATCGTCTGCTGATTGGAACTAAAAAAATATTCATGTTACTATTTCTGTAAAACTCAATAAAGTTTAAAGCAAGGTTGAATTTATTTAAATTTGAAAAATTAAAATCTTAACTAAACATTTATAGCTTAAGCAGAGGCTTATAGCTTTAGCAGATGGCATCACGAAAGTAGCCATTATGGCGAACTAATGAAGTTTGAAAATATCCTATCTGTAACTCCGAACTGCTTGACCGTAGCGCTTCAAAACCTGTGCCAATCGATTCGCCGTGGCCAAAAACCCCAGAATCCAAAGTTTACCGGAGTTTATTAATTCTGGGGCGATTTTCGACTTGGGTCCAATTCCTCGTATTATAGTATAAGATATTAAATGTGGTCGAATGTTATATATTGCAAACTTTCAGATTTTTAGAATAATTTCCAAAGTTACAAGAGCAGTTTATCACACTTACCCCCAATCACACTTACCCCACTTGACCCTACTACAAAAATACTATTTCATTCAAAATAGATAATTATTTTACAACTTTTCTTTTACTACTTAGCATTTTCGAATATCGCCATGGAAACTAAATGATGTCATGAAAATCTCTCATTGGTAGAAAAACTTTTTTGCACGTTATTATAAAAAATATTGTAAGCAAGCAAGTGCCAAATAATACTTTATTAAGCTCTTATCAATATTTCACGAGACCGTTTAATAAAGTTTTATTTTCGACACTAGTTGCTTACATAACTATGTTGACCAATCGAATTGACATGCAGCTCATAGTTATATTATGATACTTTACATATCTACAATTGTGGTAACGTGTGTGTTTTCTTGTTTCAGCTGTACGACCGCATTAACACTCGTTCCTACTGCCCAATCAAGTGCCCGCCTTCCGATGCCTTAGACAGAGCCAAAGAGGTTGGTGTCATTTTTATTTAGACGTTTTAGCGATAGATGGCAGCACCAAACTTTGTCAGGAGAAGATCGTTGATCATTTTTTGTTGAATTTATATTTTAAAAAAAACATGAAAATTATTCTTACCTTGTCATAACGTACAATATTAACTAAAATTTGAATTATTGTCCCTTACTAGTTTTTCAAATTAATAAGATGCATTCTAATTTTAATTTTCGTTTTCTATGAGGAGAGATTAATAATTGTAGATAAAAAAATATTCAGTAATCAGGGGGCGAAAACCTATTAAAACAAAAAAACTCAAAATTTATTTATTTTGATTTATTAAATTCTAGGTAATATACTTTTGTGTTAAACACTTCTAAACTTATACTTATTAACCAAATCGGTTATCCTATTTACAATGATATGCATTTTTTTTTTTTACCGCTGTACTAATTTTTGGTGCTGCTCTCTCGTGAGTTTAAAGGATTCCATAATTTTTAGGAAGGGAAAAATAGATGTTAACATTATTTTTAAAAAAAAGCGTTGTAATTAGGGTAAAAACATTAAAAAAAACATAATTCATCTAATTTTTTGTTAATAAAATATAACTGTATATTTTATACTCTATGCGAAATCGCAAGCAAGTCTAATGTTGCTTTTTAAATGATTTGGCGTTAGGCCAAAATCAAGAAAAAAATGTATTAAACATAAATGAAATTCAAAAACTGATTCTTAAAATACACTTGAGTGTTGATACCAAAAGTAGGATAATGCGAAACATTTTGGCACTGAGTGCACCCTATTTTGTAATTGAATACAATTAAGAGAATTGATATATTTTCGTGTATCTAATTCTAATGTATAAGATTAGATAAGTGTTACAAGAACAATCATTCGTAATATATATTTTCTTGTTACTTTGACTACTCTCAAAAATTACTTTATAAGAATAGACAGACGAACAATAAGTGTAAAAGAGATGTCTCGAATAAGTCGTATATTATTCTAATAAACAAAATAATCATTTTTAAAATCGGGCGTTTAGAATAGCATTTAAAGAAAGGGGGCAAGGATAAACAAATCTCCATCTCCACGATCTTAATACCTAAATTATCTTCTTTTTTTTTTCAAATAATTATTTCGCATTTTAAAAAAATAGTGAAAGTAGGCAAAATTGAAAAAGTGTTTATGTATAAATGAAATTGACCCGCTCTCTACACGTCACAGCTAAGTCAAATGTCTATTGATAAAAAAGACAATTAAGACTTCTAAAAATATACATTGATATGGCTTAAAAAATACCTCAGAAGAAATTCTTCTGACAGAATGTTTTAAAATCGTTTTTATTTATTAATTTGCCAAATGATTCGAAAAGTCGCCAAATTTGAAATTCAATTCCCGCCTAAAAGCAAAACATTAAACGGAGAAGAACTTAAACTTATTTTTCTTAGGACACTATTGAATAGCTAAGACCAAATTTATATAAAAAAAAACATTATTGTGTTATTGATATTTATAGCATTACTTCGTTAAAAAAAACCACCTACAGTCTATATTTTTTTTTATATTCATGCAATATCTTTCAAAATTTTAAGACAGATAGTATTTTATTCATTTTTAGGTTCGGAAAACATTATTTTAAATATTCAAGTCTTATCTTTCAAATTTTTTAATACTGATGATATTTTATTTGTTTTTGTAGGTCTTATCAGAGCTGGACACTTGGCCAGACGACACCGACCCAGACGTCCAAGAACTGAGGGACATCTTGTGCGACCCTCATTTCAGGGTGAGTGACCTTCATGAATCGTTCAATTATGAGTAAATTTAGAGTATGCGTGCCGAATGCGTAGGAGAAGTGGTCGATGTTAATTAACGCAATCATAACGAAATTGAAACCGTTTGTGCGCATTTTAAGCTATTGAAAATTATTTTTTATGCTATTATTGTTTTTGAAAAAATGAAATTTTGTATTATTTAAAATTAATTTAAAAGTAGAGTAGGATTATTAAAAAAAATTAAGTAACTCAAACTGTAGGCTTTTACCGATAGCAAAAACTAAACAAAAGACGCCAGTTAAAGTGTGTCAAGTTTTGCGTCAAGCCCTTTTTTTTTAATAATTTTATTTTTGAAAATTATGGTGCCTTAATAAAGTTGCGTACAAAACGTACCACGGGGCCCTATCTATACCATCACCCATATCAAATAGTTATACTGTTTCAATATTATTGGTCTTTGGCAGCCTGTACAACATACATATTTCTTCTTAAAATAAATTTGTAAAAACAAGAAAATTATCGAGTAAAAATAACATAAAAATTACGATCATTTTCCTTTTGTTTCAAAAATACTGATACTCCTAAAACTACTATTTTTATTTTACTAGTACTATTCATCCACATGTTTACTAACAGTAAAATCACAATCTATTCAATCTCGTGATCAAATTCTTAAATTTCTATATCCAACTTCAATGTCATTGAAACAATTGACCCTAATTTTATACCCAGTATCCAATATCACTAACCGCTTTGTTCGAATAAACTTGCTTACCCTCTAATTAGAGATCGACTCTCACTTCCGGTCGACTTCCGTTTCCTTTTCCAATCTTGAGAGTCTGAATCACTCCTTCTTCCGGTTTTAATTGCATTAAAGAGAGTATTTTTATGATCCGATCGATCGACTTTTATTGTTATAGAGTAAAGTTAACCATGACTGTCGATTTTTATGGTTGGATTTTATTTTATGACATTTTACGTATATTTTATTGCTTTTAAGAAATAGTATGGCTTTTTTTTTTGACAGCTTAATTAAAGTTTCACTGAAGTCGTGACTAAAAATATAATGCTATAATGCGAAAGATAAGTTTTTTTTTTTTTTTTTCAATTACCTAAAATGATATATTGGTTGTTAGACATATATTTTCATGCCTGTGTGCTTGGTCAGAGACCCGTTTATAAATTTTGTCAAGTAAGACACACACATACGCGACAGATGCTGCCATCTATAGCGCTCCACCCCCACAATTTAGACATGTCCCTGAAGGAGGGAAATAGTCTCCAAGAACCTGTACCCGTGTGAAACTGCGCAATGACCGCCCACAGGACTTTCGGACCCAACAGATTAAATGAGCACGTACTAAAGTGATATGTATAAAATAATATTCTTTTAAATGATATATAAAATAATTAATCTATTGGAATGAGGTCAAAAACCGAAACAGAGATTTTGTGTTTTATACACGTTTTGTAGTGCTAATTCTAAAAAAACCATAAGTATATTTTTATTCCGTATGTCAGTCTGCCAATATGAAATCTCTAGCTGCTCCAAGTAAGAGCTTACTTAACCCTTTATATTCAGTCCCAATGATAATTTGGCGTCATCATTTTAGAAAAAAATTCTGTTCGTCTATTTATGATATCAAAAGCACATCATTCGATTCTGCAAACTTTTTTCCGAAAAAAAAAACATTTTTTATTAATTTCAATAAATGTCTGCCCTATGTTTTTGTTGAAATTGTGATCAGAAATATGATGATGCCAATTGATATCATTGGGAATGAAAGGGTTAAAATTTGGCACACAAGTTCCTAGCACCCGTCGGACGTCATAATAAGGTTTTAAAGAAAATCTCGCATGCACAAAGGGTGAACTGCTTTTGAACTTTTTGTGTTGCAAAGTTATTGAAATTATCTTATTAAGCATATAATGTCTATTAAATGTACTAAATAATATAGAGGTATTCTAAAGTCATGTAGTGTTGCAAACCTCTATCGGCAGTTTAAATCTATATATAAAAAACTTAATTCCTTCAGTCTTTTCAAAAATCTGACATTGGTACTGATTCAATAGGTCTTAGGAGTCTTTAAAATGTGCAAAAAATGTACTAAAATGCAAAGTTTGCGATTTCATGTAATTTTAACTACTCAATGTATAAGTATAATTTTTATATGTAATTCTATAAGATTTATTAATAGGCTTGCGCGCCACATTTTGAGGGCTAAATTGAAGAAATGAGCAAGAAAATGACTCTATATTGTACAAATATGTACAGATAAAGACTTATAACTAATTTCTAAGCTCAATTTTATTTAGAAATTATTTTAAGAACTTTTTTTTAATTAATAAAAATTTCAAAATTTTGATTCTAAATTTTTTTTTGTATTAATAAATATTGTTTTATTTTTCTTTTAAACAGGTATAAGTCTTTATTTGCACTTATTTGTACAGTATAAAGTCATTTTCTTGGTCATTTCTTCAATTTGGCTCTCAAAATGTAGCGCACAAGTCTAATCCAAATGTTTTCAAATAGTTTTATGTTTGTTATTATTTCTTTTAGTTTTGGCTAAAGTTTTATCAGTTTTAAAATTTGTTTTATAATAAATAATTCTTAGATTATTACGTATAAAAAATTATACTTATATTAGAAGTTTAAAAAAAATTACATGAAATCGCAAATTATGCTTTTTGGTACATTCTTTGTACATTTTTATGACTCCTAAGACCCCTTAAGTAACACAAGTAATAAACTTTCATAAAATAATTCAAAATTTCTTCTCTATAGCAAAATAAATTCATAATTATATACATAAAAACTATTGTTTTTGTAAATAAAAAGCAGATAATTGTATTCATTTTAATTTTATCTAATACAAAAATTCGAAGCACTGAATAAAAAATTTCCCACTCTCATTTAGTCTCTTCTCTATCAATTTAAACGAAACGTAGTAGTCTAAAAATAGCATATTGAAATGGGCTCTTTTAAAAAAATAAAATGAACGATTCGAATGTATTCTGTGGTCTTTTTAAGAGTTTGCTGAATTATCCAGTGTCGATACCATTTCTTGGGATGGAAATTTCGAACGACTTTACCGTCGTTTGACAGTAGTAAAATGGAGTTATGGAACATTTTCTGGTTCTAGTACACCCCCGCAACATTTTATGCCTTTCATCTTAACTATTCTTGGACTACATGTTCTCCTTTCGAGAAACTTATTTTTGGTTTAAAATGGTTATTTGTCTATTGGAATAGTATTCTCTATCTATAAAAGCGTCGAAAAAATTGAGAATTTTTTTCATGGTTTTATGTTTGACTATAGTTGCTGATTTATCATGTATATGTACCATACTTGCAAATGTTGTCATCTTGTGAAAAGTGAAAAAAAGTACTTTTTTCACAGCTTTTGGGTGAAAAAAAAAGTAATTTTTTTTCACTGTTTCTGAAAAGTATAACTTTGTCACGCGTCTGATATTAAAATTATAGTGTAAAAATCGGATTTTTAACATGCACTTATACAAAAATTATTAAATCCCTCGACATTTTCTTCAAAAAAACTACTTCATATAAGATACTTATATGCTGCATATAAAGAAAATATCAAAAACTAAACAAATGAAATGACCATTTTAATAATTTTTCTGTTTAAAAATGTCTCGACACATTAAATAATCATGGTAACTAGGCATTCAGTATATATGGTGTTTGTAAAACCGATTGCATTAAGAGCAATTAAAAAGAATCAAGAGAGTATTACTTAAAAACTCTAAAATCGCTTAGAGTTAACCCTTTCAGTCCCAGTGATGCCATTTGGAATCATCACTTTCAATATTTTTTTCCAAATGTTTGTGTTCCGTTATGATATCCAAACACACATCATTCGATTCTTCACACTTAGTTCTATTAGACAATATTTTACATTAATCTCAATAGAGGTCAGAACTACTATTTTTTTTTATTTAGAAAATAGCTAACAAGCGTTTCACCTGATTTTTGAAAAGTTCACTTCAGTTCCAAATATTTAAAACACAATTTAAACTATTTCGGTTAAAATAATTACTATTTTTTTAATAATATGATCAGATACCTTAAAATTTATAACTCGAAGTGTTTTAAGTAATATATATTTTGTTATTTTGTTGTTTTAAACGATAAAAAAGTGTCGGCATTATTTCAAAAAAAAAAAAAAAAAACATATAAAAAATTAAAATGAATTATTTTCCTTATGGAACTCTTATTTTTGACCTTAAATAAGGTTATTTTGAGAATATCAGATGTTTCTGTAGTGTGGTAAATTTTTGGGACTGAAATGGTTAAAAACTCTAAAATCGCTTAGAGTTAAATGACTGGCATTTAATGTTGACTGCGCCAATAATTTATTTTATATAATTAAGTTACTATACACATTAAATTTATCTTATCTGCAAATACCCCCACACTTGACGTTTTAAAGCGACCTTAAATTTATAACCCTAAATTGCCACCCCGTTCACTGCTTTTATGAATTTATGGCAATACATTTCATAATCTATCACTTTTCCTCCTCAAGCTCATGAACCCTTTCAATCCTGAAACTATCTCGGATATTTTTTTTTAAAGTTGATGCCATCATCCTCTGTCAAAAGTTAACGGTTTTCTCGTCGTTCAAAATGAGCATTCGTATGGATGAGTTTTGGCCTGAGTGGCAGTTTAGAAAGTGGAATGACGTTGAAGGCTTTTTTTTTTAATTTTCGCTGCTTGTCAGATATTTGGTGTAGAGGAGAAGGCTTCTTTGAGATTATTATTTTTTTTTGTTAAATTAAATTAAATTAAATAATGGCTCACGAAGAAAAATTGTCAAGATTTTCATAATTAATTCTTTTTAAGATTTGTGTTTGCTGTCGCAGTTATACGTAAAATTGTAATTTTCCTTTTGTGTAGTCAAAGCAGTTGTATATAACAGTTGTATATATTGCAGTTTATATAACTTTAAAGTTATTTCAGTTGTCGGTTCGTCACTTGAATGTGGCTCTAAATTACGATGTCAAATTCTTGCCAAACCTACAACTTTTATTTACCAGATTAAGTATCGAATTTTGTTAAAATTTTTAAAAATAAAATAAACTATTGATCATGATGCGAATTTTGTAGTGGATAATATCGAAAAAAATTAATATATTTTATTGTGAACTGAAAATTACTATTGACTTTTTTTGAAAGAGCTGGCAAACACATATATTGATATTCACAAATAGTTTATTTATTTTTGATTCGTTTCTGATGAAACAGAATAGAAAAAAAAAGGTATACGTAGTCGTATTTTTTCCCATGAAAATCAAGATACTTTTCCCGAAAATTTGCATTTTGCATCAAGTTGCAAAACTCAAAATAACGTTACATTTTAACGCTAAACAAAAAACATGAAGATTAAAAATTAAATCTGAAACAATCACTTATGGGCAAATGTCTGCATCTGACACAATTGGTAATCTCATAATCTCTAAAGAAAAATAACTCCGGCTACACACAAATCCCGACAACTTAACCCATAATCCGCTTTTTTTCCCTATCTTTTTCCCTCCTTGACTATAGCCCTGCGTTTATCCCAAAGGTTTTATTCGTCAAACAAAGCGTTAGTTTGGGATGATAATGAAATAATACAATGTTGTCTTTCACATGTTTTTAAAGATTAAAAATATAACTCCATTCTTGATACGGGCTTCCTGCTAATTGTAGCCTATGGCTCGGAAGGTTTAAAAAGAGAAGAATTTTTGTTTAAAATAAAAAAAGGTGTTATATAGGTTTTTGTTTCGATTATATGGTTAATGTTTGAAAAGAATATGATTATTTACGGATATTTTGTAAAGTTATCGCCAGATATAGATCAATGGCTCGATAAATTTTGTTGAGGTGTGCTAAACATAACTATCTAATACATTTCCCACACATAAAAACAATTAAAAAGCAAATTCTGACTAAAGAAAAACAGTGCAAACCTCTTCAATAAATACACTTAATTTTTTTAATATAACTTTTAGTTTATTAAACTTGCATACGATGTATTTAACAAAAAATTTGCTTTAGCGAAAAATTATTTTTAGAGAAAGAAGCAGTTTTCTATTTATAAATATGAATATCTGATTGTAAAAATTGATTGACGTAACGTGGAAGATTTCTGCATGAATACATCTTTTTTCACAAAAACAATTAATTTGCACTTTGATATCTTTATATAATGTATAATTGTATAAAGATATTGCACTCGAAGAAACGCTGAGAAGCAAATTAAAGTTATCATATTTTTGATGCAAAACGAAAAATGGTGTGCAGGGATCAGATTTACTGTACTGTAACCCTTGGCGCGATTTTTCGGATTTAGCGATAAATTATTTTTTGTGACAACTGTCTGACTTCGACTGATGATTGGAATTCTTTAACTTCGCAACGATGACTTTTTCCGGCAAACCTATCAGACCATTATTCGATCATTTCGGTTGGGTTTTCGGCCGACTTTTGGCGCGATTTTCGAAAAATCGCCAAGGGTTACCGTGCAGTAAGTTTCTACCGTTGTGCAAAGTGAGATATCACATGTGGGAACTTAAGTGACGATATTAGGTTATTGAAAGTAATGAAACAGCAACAACCAAGTGCAATTCTTTGAAAGAAGCGTCGTATCCCTTTTGCTTGTGCCATCACCAACAGTGTATCCAGTGTCGAAAAAGGCTTTTTGTTTTGCTTGTGGCTCGGTTTGTTGTTTGAGCATGTGGCGAAATCTGATCACCCGATTTTGTTGCTTTGTTGAAGTGGAACAATAGATGGAAGTGATCGTATTTGATTGAGTTAGCTTGGGTTTTTGTGCTTTTTATGTGTTGCTAGGCGAAGTGCCAGGCGCTGCTCGTGACAGAGAAACGTAAAATAATCTAGTTAAGGCATATACAAACCAAACAACCTAAAATGTTAGTTTTAAGCATATGCGCAAACAAATTAAACGACCAATAAAAAATATTTAAGAGTTAAGGAAATGTATTAAAAGTTTTCTGGTTCGTCTCTTAAAAAAAATTAAATAAAATGTTTCGTTAATGTAGGGGGTACATGCACACATATACTTGACAGATGCTGCCATCTATCGCGCGCCACCTCCACAATTTAAACATGCCAATGAAGGGGAGGGAAAAAGTCTTCAGGAACCTGTACCCGTGAGAAACTGCGCAATGAACGCCCATAGGACTTTCGGACCCAACAGATTTAACGAGCACGTACTCCGCATATACTCGGTGGGTTTTCAGCGACCAGGACTCGATCGTGGGACCTTCCGATCCGTAGATCAAGACACTGGCCACAGGGCACCCCACAGCCCCACAATTATATTATAGACCTACGTCTAAATCTTATACAATGAAGAAAAATCTCAGCTCTTCTTTTTAGGGCTTGAACTTTAAGTTAAGTTTGAAACTTGAACCTCGGTCCAATCAGCACGTATTTGCGGCTAAAATACACCTTAGGATACAAGCACTCAACAAAATTGCTGCCGAAAACAAAAATCGTGCTCTAGGAACTTATCTTGTAACACTTAAGAATAGTAAGGGGGATCTTTTTTGAGGTTGGCAGAGGTTTTATTTTTTTTTAAATTTTGTTGAAATCACGCGGTTTTTTTTTTATCTAAGACTGAAAACAACTAAAAGTTTAAGGTACATTTATTTAAATATTTTGTATTTATATTGGGGTTATTTAGGTTTTTGGGTAGCAACAGTTATGCAAAATGGGAATAAATTATTTCCAAAAAGTTCTATAGAGGGTACAGAGAAACGACTCGTACTGAGCTGCCATCGGCAGCCATAGCTCACTACAGAGCAAAAAATAGAGTGGCAAAAGTGCTAGTTAATTTGTAATTTTGACACTGAGAAACGAAGGTATACCCATGTCAAAGGATGGGAATCGAGCCCTCACCCATTACAGCTCACGGACTGGGCCTTATGGCTTGCGGTCCAAACCTCTCGGCCATCGGGCCCCACATGCCACGCCATATTGTCTCCATGTTGGTCCATGGTGCTATTGGTAGGTTCAGTCTCTACCCTACTATAGAAATATTTGATTATTTTGCGAGCATCAATTGGAGAATCAATGCCATGTGGGAGCAAAGCACCAATCGGAGCATCGATTGACGGGGGAAAGAAATGAAAACTGGAAGGAACTGCGTCACTTGAAAAAAAGCTGATCTCATGATAGTTTTCCTTTTATCTTTGTAACTTTGTCTTAATCAATCAAATTAGACAACAACAAAAATCTATTTAGTTTTGAGTTTAGTTGATTATACACAGGATCCCAAACAGGGAGCAGAATTTAGCCCAACATTTTCTTCAAAAAGTAATTGTTAAATGTTATAATAAATGTAATATAACCTATAATATTTTCCCTAATGATACTTTTTTTTAGATAAGTATTAATTACATTATTTTAGTTCCATCATAATATAAAAGCTTAGTTAGAATAGAAAAAAGTAACTTTATGAACATGATACATAAAAATGAAACTTAAAATAACCCAATATCCATAGAATTCAGAAACACCAACATAAACTTAGAAATTCAATATCAATCCCATTCATATTCGAACTAAAAAAAATTTTTAATAAAAGTCTGAAATAACAAAAACGTGTTCAACATAGTATGGGTTTCTTATCATAGATACGCCCCATATGTTGTAACATATTCTTCCAATAAAATTGATTGTCCTATTTTTCCAGAATAATTCGAAAATTGAGTTCCTTTCTTAAAGTTCTTAAATGGCTTCCACAAAAAGAACATCTACCGCTGCCACTTGAAAATAAGTAATTCGGTTTCGGAAAACTTCGATTACTTTTAGTAGTTCAATTGATATTTTGGAATATTTTTTTACTTGTATATTTACCGTTTCTTTGTAAGAAAACTTTTTTGCGGTCGTCGATGTACTTTTTTTTTATTCTATTTCAATTCAAAAAAGCCAATCTGATATTTTTTTTATTCTGTTCTCTAACATTCCCTTTATTGACTTTCCTACTTTTCTCGAAGTTTTTTAGCCTAGGTGGTCAATTGAAGAATCAATTGAAACCCCGAAGACTTAAAAAAATACACTTAATATTTGAGAGTGCTGTTTTTAATGTGTTTGATTTTCTGTTACACAGTCAATATACGTTAAAACGCCCAGCTCGAAATCTTCATGTTGATTTTCGACCTATCTTGATTTTTAATAAATTGTTTTTAACCAGAATTATTTTGTAGGCAGCTATTTCGAGTTAACGTGTACTTTCAAAGCATCAAAACATCAAAATCTTCATGCTGGTTTCCTTCCGATCTTGTTTTTTATAAATTGTTTTTAACATAAATTATTTTGTATTCAGTTATTTACAGTTAACGTGTACTTTCAAAACATCAAAATTTTCATGTTTATTTTCGTCCGAACTTGATTTTTTATAAATTGTTTTTAACATAAATGTTTTGAAGGCAGTTATTTCCAGTCAATGTGTGTGCTTTCAGATCACGAATAACAATTTTGTATAATTTATTTTCAATCTGAAAGTAAAACACAATTCACGTGTTGCAGATAATGTAGAAAATGCTTTATATAATACATGTTAAATACTGTAAAAATGGTCAAGCATGTACAATTTATTCTTCGATAGTAAAACAGCGTAACGAAAACGTAGGAAGCTAGAAGTTTAACTAAATATGATATCTTTTGCATAAATACAGTTATTTAATAAAATTATGTTACTTAACTTATTTTTTAACCATTAAAATATCTCAGATTTTATTACTTAACAGATTTCCTTATAGAGTCCATTCCACGTCAAATAGCTCAGCTCAAAATGTTCATGTCACAGAATTCTATCTTGATTTTTTAAGAGACTTTTATTTTAAGTACTATGGAGACGTAATTATTAGACACGTATTTATATTTTGTAAAATTCCAAGACTTACGGAAGTTATGATTCGAACGACTATAACTGAAAAGGGCTAATTCGTAATTCGTATCAATTCCCCTATTTTCAATGGAATATTATAATGGTACCCTTTGGCCTAAAACACAAAACTGCTCTGTACACTCCTTGCCAACCAAAGTTGGGGTAAATTGAAATATGCTATGGAGAAGATCCTTCTCCGGATGTAAAGAGTTCCACAAATTATTTGTGAATTCACCCAGAAAACATGTTTAAAACATTAATTTCGTTTAAGGTTTGACAGATTTGAATATTATTTGAGAAAATTTGGCAATTTTATCGGAATGATAAGTGTATTTTGGTTGAATTGTATTCAGATAATTTGAAAGCAAATATTACTTTACAAGAGTTTCCAACTAACGGACCAACCACGCTTTTCCCTCTGCCTTTTCACTCTTTGTTTTTACCCAAGTTAGGTTGACAAGGAGTGTAGACTCCTGCTTCTGAGCTTATACTTTTTCGAGGCAGTAGAGGACTCGTGAATCTCATCCAATGAAAAAATGCTTGCAATTTCCAATCTGTGAATCTGAAATAAAAATATGCTTGCAATACAAATATGTTTATTTTTAAAGGAGCATGAAACAACAATTAAAATACTTGGGTGATAAAACATCAACCTTTTTAAATATGTAATAAGAAAATTTTCTCGTTATTCTTTCTTACAAAAACCAAAACTTAAATGCTTAAATTGTTAAGAACTAAACTAAACGTCTCGGTGCAACAGCCCTTTACTGGGCCATGGTCTGCCGTGCCCATTTCAGCTTTCGTGACCTAGAGCTCTGGGGTGCTAGGGATATGTCCCGGCAAGGTGGTCAGCCTCATGCGGAACCCCAATGTTTAGTTCCCAAGCATGCTTGGTACCCATTGATCGACCCACTCAAGGGATGAAAGGATGGGCCAACCTCGCCCTATTCCTCGATTCAATTCCCGGACCTGTGGCGTGGCAATGTGAAGCACTACCACTAAGCCACCGGGCCTAAGAAATTGATAAGATCATCTGCAATTGTGTGGTATTTTTTTTTTTAATTTATAACTCAAATTGGATTTGTATTGGCGTTTTTATGTTTTTTACTGAATGCTGCTACTATTGGCACAGTTTGCAAATAAAGTGGACGCAATATTTAGCATCTTCATCATAGACTAATGGAAAAAGGTAACTTTATATGTTAATTCTTTGAAACAAATGCTTGCTATGAAATTTAAAATTAAGAGATTTTTAGGATAGTGAAAAGCAATCTTAAAGAAAAGTGTTAAGCGAAACATTTATTTAACTATGCCTTTAAAACAAATACCTATCATGCTTTTATTTATTTACTCACTGTCTAAATGGTTTTACCAGCATATTTAAAACTTGTTTTAAATAGTTACAGAGTATTTTGTTAAAAATTACGAACTTATGTAATTTCCTAACATGGCATTGTATGTGAAACTTTAAAAAAAACTTGTTACTAATTATTAAAAATTAGTTTTGAGAGAAAACTTTTAGTCTTCAAAGTTCATATTTTTGAAAAATTCTGTGTTAGTGCCTTTATTTCCTGAGCCATGAAGGATTTAATTATACAAAATACTTTATCTTTTAATTAAATAGTTTGTTAATTTTTATGAAAAATTGTAGCAGAAAAATAAAGGACACAGTAAAATAACTATTTATATTCAATAAATTGTTTCTATTTAGAAAAAAAGGTTTTGCTTAATAGTTATAAATGTAACTATTCTTGTAGGTTAATAATGCTAAAAAAACTTTGAAAAGATTTTCCAGAATTCAAAAACAACTAACTAGCTAACTACCGTTGCCGTTTGGCAACAAGTGATATAATCCACTTTATTCTATTAAAGTAAAGCTCCCTCTCAACAAATTTGTGTGGTTTTTTTTCATCTATTACATTCCATTTTGAAGTTTTAGTTATTAATAACCCTCATAAATGACACTGGTAAAAGTATATTCAAAATTAAAGAGTGAAGTTATTAACTGTTGTGAAATTAGTTTTTGACAGCATTCAAAGCATAATAATATTAGTACTTAATACTTAATATTAAGTACTTAATACAAATAAATTGTTTTGAAAAATTAATTATAGCTAAAGAGGGTTATTTTGAAATATATTGGGAAGTTTTCTTGTCTTTATTTTTATCAAAATTGGAATTTTGTAGTTGTTTTTTGTCGTATGGGAAAAAAATTAAAAATTTAAATTATTTAAATTCTAATGCAGTTAAATTTTTTTCAGTATTTTTCCCATAATGTATGAGTATTAAAGATACATCTATATATTTTCCGAATGAAAAAAAAATCATGCATTAAGCTTTAAACAAAATAATAAATGACAGTTCTCTTCCACACTGAGCCATGAATTTAGTTCCACGTTGCAGTAAAAAATGTCCAAAATATTTTGTTCTCCTTCCAAATCTATTCTATTCGTATTTTTTTCTGACAGGTATAGCTGGAAATTTTTCAATAAAATGCTTCTTCCTAAAGGAAAAAAAAGACTACGAATAAATGGCTTAATTTTTCGTTTTCAGTACCATATTAGTGCATTTATCATAGGAAATAGGAAAAGTTTGGAACTTTTTAAACTATACACATTTCTTTTCTAAAGTTTTCAAACTCCATAAATATTTCACGGTTAGGATATCTTTTGTTTTTATCGAACATAAATTTCAGGATCTATTGGATGTCGAAAGATTTGCGGGATCCAAATGTTTTTATTTGATATTTCTAGGGAATGAAATATAATATATCTAGTTTTTTTAAATGTATAAGCACTATAAATATCGTTTGTAAAATTAATTAAGTATTCTTTAATTTGTTGGCATGTTTTAGGCCTTAAGTGGCAACAGTAATATTGAAAATGAAAATAAATTCTTTCTTGATTCTCGATTATGAATCAATGTGATGTGAAAACAGTTGGAAAGTACCGTAAGGAAGGAATTAATGAAAATTGAGGGGAATACGACACCTGAACAGAGCCAATCAGTAGTTTAATTTTATTTCTCAAAAAAGAAAAATGAAAATAGTTTTCATATTTATGATATAAATGTGAATTGGCGTGACCCTCAGCAAACGTTAAAAAGCAGGTTTTTTTTTTCAAAACTACTCTCCTGCAAAATATACTTATAGAATGGCTGTGGTATAAGTATGGTAGGTACATATATATTCCAGCTTGGTGCTTGTTCAGAGAACCACTTATAAGCTTTCGTCGAGTGGGACAGACACAGAAAGAGTTTTTATAAGCACAAGAGACACACAAAGAAAGGACAACACAAACACCTAAACAAATAACAACATTTATTGACGGTCATAAACATTCATGCCTTACTGGGATTCGAACCCGACCCCAGCAGCTCCAAAGGCTAGCATCCTAACGATTGCGCCACCGGGGCGGCATATACCTATAAACACATAGTTTAATATGCCTGATGTGTGTTATAAGCGGATATGTATAAACCCAAGAAGGCTTATTAATATTCACATCATTCCTTAGCCTAAAAAGATAATTTTCTAAAAAAAAATTATATATCTTGCACCAAAGTTTTTTAAGAGTCTTCCGCTTCAAATACAATCTTTAAATAATCTTACTTCCTTAGAAAAGCAATTAAAACATCTTTTGTTTGATACAGAGAACTATTATTGATTATGCATACATCAATTATTGAAATAAAATAGTTGTACATTAACTCATTTGTATTGACTCAAAATCCTAAATATACCCCCGACACTTATGTTGCCTTAATAATATTTTTTTACTTGTGACTTAATATTTGTTCTTCTTTTGTGTTTGTAAATTTACACCATATACTTTTTTTATGTTCGCCAATATTGTAATTGTGACCCTTGTTGGTCTGTCTACTTTTGTATTTGTTTTTTCCCCCTAGATTAATGTCTGTTACTTTTTGTGCAATAAAGTTATTATTATTAATCGTTTGAAAAACATTTTTATCTAAAGAGTATATGCATAGGATTTTTTTCACGAAATAAAAGGTTAATACAGCGATGGCCTGACAATGACTTCCTTTAACTATTCAACTAATCACCCCCATTAACTATTCCTCTTATCTCTAGCCCTCTTAACTAATCGATTAGTACCAAATGGATCTTCTCTAACGTCAATTATTATGCCCTTTTATTATCCATTAATGGCTAACATAAATGTCACTAACGTTTTTTAAAAAGAATTGTCGCGTTTAATCCCCGGATTATCAATTATTAAAGTAAATCACCATTTTAAAGAGAAAGGGACAAACCTTCGTTAGAGAGGTTTAAGGAATTTGGCATTATCTAACTAAAGCAGTTGTAAGTTTTGTTATTAAATTTTTTATTGTTGGTTTTCTTATTATTATTAAGTACGTTATTGTTGATTGTTTTTACAATTACTGTTAGTTGTTTTGTAATTAAAAACTTTATTGTTGGTTTTTCTTATTATTACGTACATTATAGTTGATTATTTTTATAATTAAGTACTTAATTGTTGGTTGTTTTTGTAATCAAGCACTTTATTGTTGGTTTTTCTTATTATTAAGTACGTTATATTGTTGATTGTTTTTATGATTAAATACTTTAAAGTTGGCTGTTTTGTAATTAAGCACTTTATTATTAATATTGTTACACTTTAAAATTTTAGTGTGAATTTTCTAAAGTTAGTTTTTGTTTTAAAATTATGTTATACATAATTAATCAATTTTTACTTATGAATAACTTTTCACAAGAGAATTTTTTTTAATTTCTTTTTTTTTATTTACCACTGCTTTTTTATGTGTTGTTGTCGTAGATTAATTCTGAGAGTTTTCTTATAAAGATAATTTAAAAAATTCTATTCGAAGAAAACTACTAATACAATATTCTTAATTGCATTTCAAAACTTTAAGAATTTTTTTTGTGTGATGTTCTTATGCGTATCAATTCGTTTAAAATAATTGTGTTAAATATTGTTTTAATTTTTTTAGTTATTGATTTTGTTTTCAAGCAAAAAGGATAAATTATAAATGTACGATAAATTTTGAGTATTATAAAAGAGCGAGTGTTGATTTTTTTTTATCTTTAATAAATAATTCTATAAAAAAAAACTAACCTATAATTAATTTTTTAAGCCTTAACATTGTAATTTATAAGAAGAGTCGATGCTGAAGTAAATTTCGCAAGAATATGATCATGAACATGACCATGCATTATTATCATGTCGAGACACAATTTTTTGGAAAATATTTATATTGAAAGTGAACATAAGTTTTTTTCTTTATAAATCATGCATCAATAACTAGTTTTCGTAAATTGCCTTTAAATCCTTTTGAGAGAAAAGTGCTTTAAAATAACTCATCAACTAACTAGAGAAAGGACTTTTGTCCTATATAATACCACAGAAAAAACGTTCCTTTTTCTACTAAGCTATGCAAAAATATTCTTTAGAAACGCAACAATATCCGAGCAAGTATGGACCGAAATTGTTTCGTCAATCTCTTGTTTGAAAAGAGTCTGGAATTTCTTTCTTTTATATTTTCTGATGTCGAACATTGATTACGTGATCGAAGTATGTGTTTGGAATCTTTTAGTAACTCGGAATATTTCCATGTTTGCGGTTGTTTGATGAAAACATTTCTAGATGGGGAGGGGGAGACCCTTTGATGAAAATATTTCTAGATGGAGTCTTTTTGATGAAAACATTTCTAGATGGGGAGGGGGAGACTTTTTGATGAATAAGTTTCTAGATGGAGTCTTTTTGATGAAAACATTTCTATATGGTGTCGTTTTGATGAAAACCTTTCTAGATGGAGTCTTTTTGATGAAAACATTTCTAGATGGAGTCTTCTGAATTGGTGTTTCCAATAAAGATATAACTCCGAAAATGATTTTCGGGACAATGAAAAAATCCTTAAAACCATTATTTCTGAACATTTTCTTGGCTGTTTCTTTTCACTAATATACTACTTAGTTAAATTATATTAGTTTAGAAAGCAAATATAAAGTAGAAATAAAAAAAAATAGAAAATCTTTTAAATTTTTAATGCATTGCTAATAGACGCTCTACTAAATTATTAGTAATCGCCCATTGTTTTTAGTTACAGAAGTCCTGAGTAGCGTCAGATTAATTTTGGGCACCATACGTTGTGCCAAAAAAGTATGTTGTGATATTAAATAATAATAAACCCGTTCCGCCCGAGCTATCACCATCGTGCGAGTTAAAAAGAGAATGTTCAAGCTCTTCAAAAATATCGATACCGAAGCAGCTGACTTGTACACCATTCATTATTTGTATGAAAAATGACTTTGTTTTTATGGAGGTGCTAGCATTGATGCTGTTCAACGCATTTTT
The DNA here is from genome assembly GCA_023701765.1 of Hylyphantes graminicola. Lineage (NCBI taxonomy): Eukaryota > Metazoa > Arthropoda > Arachnida > Araneae > Linyphiidae > Hylyphantes > Hylyphantes graminicola. The sequence goes on from CM043116.1 coordinate 71,358,776, forward strand.
TTTTCGATAAAACTCCAAATTTAGTCTCATAACTTTAAATCAGCGCCATCTGACCGCTGGCACCGGTCTTAAAGGGTTAAAGGAAGGTTTCTAAGATTTTCTCTCATTATTGTACGATTATTGATATAAAAGATGTACGATTATTGTGAATAAATTTCAAAATGCCTGTCCCATTTCTAAATAGAAAATTTTGTCCGTGATCTTTCTAGTACGACTATATCTACTGTAAAATTTTCTTCGTTATTTTTTTCGCTCCGTCACTCCTTTAGTGCATTCATCAAATAAAATATCATTACTTAACTATAACTGCAATACAATTTCACACACGGTCAACTTTAATAACAAGGCCAGGGAAGCTCTCCCAAACATGAGCGTAGACGGAAATTATGACGTCATTGTTCCCAATGCCGAAGATCGAGAAACTAGTTCGAACGCATTCGGAACCCTAAAAATGTGGTCCGCCGTGAACGAGTGGTTCCGAACAGGTTTCGAGACAGGTTCTCTTCGTCTTCGGAACTATGACGTCAAAATTTCCGTCCCCGGGCTTGTTTGGAAAAGCTTCTCCGGCCTTAGTAGTTGAGTAGGTCATGTTTCACATCATGACGTCTAGTCATCCACCACCACACCATTATTCCATTGGTTCATTTATCAAACTTTATTACCTAACTCTAACTACAATGCAATTTCACATCATAAATCAAAATTCACACATCAATCTCCATTACTAAATAAAAACTATTGCAATTTCACATCATTTTGTAGAGTCATCCACTACTATTTCATTGGTTTAGTTATCAAATTAAATATCATTACCTAATTAAAACTAATGTACAATTTCACATCATCAATCAAATCACATATATTAATTATATCTTCACAATTTCACATCATTCCGTCTAATCATCCTCCGTCACGCCACTACATCATTAGGGTATTCATCAAATCAAATCTCATTAACTAACTATGAATCCAGTGCAATTTCATATCATCAATCAAATCACATTGCTTAGTATTGTTACAACTGTACAATTTCATATCGTCAATCAAATCACATTACTTAATATTGTTGCACCGGTACAATTTCATATCATCAATCAAATCACATTGCTTAATATTGTTACACCAGTACAATTTCATATCATCAATCAAATCACATTGCTTAATATTGTTACACCAGTACAATTTCATATCATCAATCAAATCTCATTACTTAATATTGTAACACCGGTACAATTTCATATCATCAATCAAATCCCATTACTTAATATTGTTACACCGGTACAATTTCATATCATCAATCAAATCACATTACTTAATAATGTTACACCACTACAATTTCATATTATCAATCGAAATCATCCCATTACTTATTTATGACACCAGTTCCCGGTACAATTTCACATCATTCCGAAGCGTAGTTAAGACTTTACATTCTTTTTAAAACAAAACTTTAATTAAAACCACCCTGTACTTATCGTTCCTTTCTTCACCGATTTCGCAACACCACATCCCACATCAATCACCCCCCTCCCCCGCAGTTACCCTACAAAACATTCGAAATACCCCTTTACCACCCAACTCTATCGCTCCAAATGGAGTTGTGGGATTTTCGTTTTTGTAAAATAACAGTTTTCTTGTGATCTACTTCGTGTTTTATACTTATGTTAAGGTATCCAATCACCTTTTTTCACCGAAAATTGACTTAACTATCAAACATTTATTTTTGGCATTTTAATATAAAATAAAGGTTTGTGTGTTAAAACCTTTGTTAAAATATGTGTCATTTTAGTTTCTAGCTTTGATAGAACCAAAGGTATAGCTAAAGCTTTTTTTTTTTGCTTTTTACGCAAAACATTAAGTATGGTATGGTACATATATATTCCAGCTTGTGTGCTTGTTCAGAGAACCGCTTTTAAGCTTTCGTCTAGTGGGACCGACACAGAAAGAATTCTTACAGTCACAAAGTAATGAATAACACATAGACAAATAACAACATTTATTGACGGTCACAAACATCCATGCCTGACCGGGATTCGAACCCGACCCCAGCAACTCCAATGGCTAGAGTCCTAACGATTGAGCCACCAAAGAGCTACGCAAAACATACAAACTGAAATTATTTACTGTCAATTGCTTCCAAATTTTAACAGTAGTTTTATGACAGTATGAAGAAGGTTTTGAACTAGAATCGTGTAAAACTATTAAGAAATGGATATTTTAAAACAATTTATATGCTTGTTACTATCTCGTTTCTATGTGTTTTCGATATAATACTACAAATTTTTGCCTATAAATAAATTTTGGGCACTTATATCTTAATGATTATAGTTCATAGCCCATATTAATGTTTGTCAAGCAAATTTAAATTTAAACGATAATTTTTTTTATATAGATATCATGTTTTGCGAAAGCGGGATTTTTGAAGCATTTTTACTACAATTTTCCACAAATAAAGACAAAATTTTTTTTAATGATTTACTTTCTTAAAATTATTTTTATATTTATAACTAATAATAAAATCGCTCAACGTCATGGTTGGAATAGAATTTTCAGAAAATTGCTGTCAAAGGTGATCGGTCACTTAACGTGTTCTTTCTACCTTCAATTAACAAGTATAATAATATAAGATAATGAAAGTATTGAGATTTAGCAGAAAATCAGAAGCGTAGAAATAAGTATTTCGAATTAGATTTTACTGATTTTTATATTGATTGGCGATTTTTCTAATGTGTATAAATCTTGTATAGAAGCTTCCTATAGTAGGTCTTTTTAGAATGTAAGCATGGAAAGAATTTCCTCCCCCATCCACGAGTGCGGTTTCCTTGGAAACGGGGTGACTTATAGCTGTTTTTGTTTTTTCCAAACCCTAAAAGGTGAAATACTAACTGTTTTGATTGTAAACCTCAAGCGCGCTAGGATTAAATAAGCGATGTTTCCCCCTTTTCGCTGAAAACCCAGCTTTCGAAGCTTACATTCTGGCTAGAATTGGTATAGATGTGGTATAATACATATATATTCCTGCTTGTTTGCTTGTTCAGAGAACCGCTTATAAGCTTTCGTCAAGTGGGACAGACACAGAAAGAATTTTTACAGTCACAAGGAAAGGAATAACACATAGACAAATAACAACATTTATTGACGGTCACAAACATCCATGCCTGACCGGGATTCGAACCCGACCCCAGCAGCTCCAAAGGCTAGAGTCTTAACGATTGCGCCACCGGGGCGGCAGTGGTATAGGTGACAGGTTACTGTTACAAACCTACTTATTTTTCGATAAGAATATTAGTAAGCATTGGAAGTAACCGATTCAGCATTGAAGAACTTCTTGGTTTTTTTTATTTGAATGCTATATTCCAAAATAAAATTTTTCATTTAAATTTCCCCTAGGTTGTGACACAACATAAAAGAACAGAATAAGACACAACATATAACACTTTTCTTTAACATCCTTTGCCTCTAAGCATCCCGTCCCGATCGAAATCGGGTCCACCCTCCCCCCCTTTCGTCTCTTGAATGGACCCGTCCCAAAAGTCATCTCGCTCCTCCGGCAGAGATTTCTCCAAGTTAGCCTGATTTGGCGGAAGATAGCGGGTTTGGCGATTTTTACGTTTCAAGGTTAATAAAAAAAAGTTGACAGATTTAAACTTTGCGTGTCTGTATGTTGGAAATGCTAAGATATCAGAAGTGTTACATTTAAAGAGGATAATAATTGATATTAATAGAAATAAAATAAAAGAAATCTATAATCTATATAATAATAAAAGAAAGAGTCTGTGTGTATGTATGTGGATCGCAAAAGACCTACTTAGACTGCTACAAAAAATTCGAAATTTTTAATACCTTTTACTTTTAATACCTACGTGTGCACCTGATTCTTAGTTTTTTCATATTTGATTGCGATTTTTAATTAATATAATTCGTTTCAAAAAACGCCATCCACGTGGGAGTGCGGGACCATAACAGGGCTTGAAAATACATAGACCGGGCCGAAACGGGGGCTTGACGCCATCCTCTATTAGTTGGTTGGTTGGTTGGTAGACATATATTTTCAGGCTTGTGTGCTTGGTCGCAAGGACCCGCTTATAAACCATCGTCAAGTAGGACAACACAAGACGCACACATACACAAATGACAGATGCTGCCATATGTCGCCACCTCCACAATTTAGACATGTCCCTGAAGGGAGGGAAATTTTCTCCAGGGACCTGTACCCATGGGAAACTGCGCAATGACCGCCCACAGGACTTTCGGACCCAACAGATTTAATGAGCACGTACTCCGCATATACTCGACAAACACAAACATCCATGCCTCGACGGGATTCGAACCCGGATCCAGCAGCTCCAAAGGCCAATGTCTTAACCACTAGGCCGCCGAATCGGCTCGTCTATTAGTGTTTGCTATTTAAGTGCGCATGCGCCAGCACGAATTTAATTTTGCTTTGATTTTGAGTGTATTTTAATAGGTAGGCGGACCATAACAGGGCTTCAAAACACAATGACCGGGCCGTAACAGGGGCTTGACACCATTTTCTTTTTTCTTGCGCATGCGCAACACGAACTGAATTTAGTTTATATCTTGAGTGTATTTTCACAAGTAAACATGCCTCTAAAAGGAAACAATGCGAAGTTAACGGGTTCTCACTAAGGCGGGACCATACGACTAGTATATAATAAACAAAGATAATATAATTGAACAGAGAAATAAGAATATTCCAATGCAAAAGTTAGATTGAAAAAGCGAAAATAGAAATTTACTTATTTTTACGAAAATAATTATTTATTTTATAATTTAGCAAACATTTCAATCATATTTTATAATAAAAAATCTTTTGTAGTAAAGTATGATTTAGTATGGTAGTTTTGTCATATATATTTTAACTATTATCTGCTAAATATTATGCAAAATAAATGTCTACTGTCACAACCCACAAAGTTTGATAAAGTGATTTGTGAATTAACTTTGTTTCACTATATAAAATTTAAAGATTCGAAACACAAAATACTTTAGTAAAAAAATATATAAAACATTTTGTTTCGAAGATTACCTTATAAAAAATAATCAAAACACGTATCTTAACTAAATAATATATTTATTAAGAAGCTGAAATCCAATCGCTATCATAATGCTTGGTCATTCTGGGTGTGCAAAAGTCGCCAGTACAAAAAGTCCAATGACACAATTTAATATACACCCAATAAGGAAAAATCTGCTGGGACAGCAACAGGAAACTGCTGGCTTCCAGCAGCCGAACTGCTGATTCAGTGCCGGGAGAAAGTGTACTTAAAAGTCAATAAAGTGTCCGCGGGAAAAATGCTGGTCCAGCAGTGCTGGCCAGCAGCGATCCATCACTTGTTCGCAGACAGCTGCGTTTTCTCCAGCACTTTTCTAGTAAGCCGCCCAACAGTTACTGCTGTTTTCCAGCGGCAATTTAGCAGCGGGCCAACAGCAAGTGCCGATTTGCCAGCACTTTTCTAGTAAGCCGCCAAGCAGTATGCTGCTGTATTGACGACAGCCATATGGTGGTAATTCAGCAGTTATTTCTTCCAACACCCTTACCGGAAAACTGCAATATAACAGCAGCAATAATGCAGTATTTCAGCAGTTATTTTCCTGCAACCTTTTTAGAACGCTGCCAAATGATAGCATCAATATTACAGCAGCCCCCCCCCCCCCCGCACTGTTAAAACTTAAGGTGGCATTTGGCACCTGTAGGGGTGAAAGGACGTGTCCCGTCAGCGACACCCCAACAGGCGTCATACGGCACCCTTAACTAGGGTGAAGGGATGGCACCCCTAGTCCAGAGTGACACAGGAAATGAAATGATGGCACCCTAAGGGAGAATAAAGGCACCCTAATTTGGGGTGCCCAGAGGTGCCACATCAAATATCAATAGCCGACCAAGGATTTTATGCCTTTGGATCCTCTATAAAACTGTACATTGAATAATAATAAAACAGAATTAATTGAATAAAAAAATGATTGTTTAATAATACCTACATCCAGACTCACTCACATATCGGAATTTTGATCCGGATCAAAGGCCGATAGCCCCCTGATCTAGTACTTCCAGAGGTATTGATGTGGTATGAGAACATGGAGAACTTTTTGACCACTACATATTTAACGTTACCCAGCCATCATTAGTCAACACGGTGGTCTTTAGACCGAATACAAGTGCCAACCCTACAACAATTAGACCCAGAACCAACCCAGCACCGCCGAGGACAGATCCCACAACCCTTCCGATGCGAACACGACGCTTCACACGACTAAGCTACCGCGGCTCAAGATGCATATACCTACTTTTGCTAATTAAAGGCTTCTGAAAATGCAGATAATTTTGTTTTGGAACGACAAACCGACAGCACCGATCCAGCATATGAAGATCGGCAGCGGCACACCAACATTTTGTCAACAGATAATCACCACACGTATGCCGGCAACGTAAAGGGGCACTTCCCAGCAGAAACACGACAGCACCGTTCCAGCATATGTATACCAGCAGCGGCCCACCAACATTTTGTCAACTGATAATCACCACACGTATGCCGGCAACGTAAAGGTGCCCTTTCCAGCAGAAATACGACAGCACTAATCCAGCATTTAGTAGACCAGCAGCGGCCCACCAGCATTTTGTCTTCAGATAATCACCACACGTATGCCGGCAACGTAAAGGTGCCCTTTCCAGCAGAAATATGCATGCACCAGCACTAAACCATCACTTCCAGCAGTTAATCAACTGCTGGGCCAGCAGTTCACTGTTTACTGGGCAGTTATCTTTTTCTAAATGATCTCAAGCAATAAAAAAAACAACAATTTTGAGCCAGTATTTTTTTTAACAATTAGAAAACTAGTATTTTTTTTTTATATAAATCGTAAATGGACTGATGAAACCTTCAGAAATTGTTTGTGCATTATTATTGTTTTATTTTTTCACAAACAATAGATTAGAATTTTTGAGTTTTTTATATCATAAAGACGCGTCATCTTTGTAAAGTTTAATAACAAATTAAATAATTCTCATAATAAAGTTACAAAAGGATATTTATAAATAAATTTTAAACCTCAATCATAAAGTATCATATAAGCAATTTAATTACATCTAAATAACAAACTTTCTTCATACTAAGTGAATAATAAACTTTCAATTGAATACTCAATTTTTATCCAATGATAATTTACCATTTTATATCATTAACGTACGGAGTATGTTTAATCACATTTCCTTTAAATATAGCGGTTTTTGAATAATTTTCCAGAATTATTACCGATTTTTAAAAATGACCAAAACTTCTCTACGTCATTTAGTTTGTCGAACAATGGAATCAACATAATAAAAACTTCCTTTCAAATCTTCATTTTCTTCTGATTAATTGATTTGATGGTTTAGGGAAAAAGCCTCATTGTCATATTTCCGACTTGGGAACTTTAAAAATGGCTCATTTTATTGAAGTAAAAAAAGCAATTAAAATAAACGTTAGACACTTTATTATTTAAATGATACAGTAAGATTAATGTTTATATTTGATAAAAAAATATTCTTAATATTTCATTTAAATAATAAAGTGTCAATTAGATAATAAATGTTCATTATTTAAAAATGATGTATCATCGTTGGATAAACTTACGAAGCAATTTAAAACTAATTTTACAATTACCTATATAGCATTTTTTTTATTTTCCTGAATTTACCGATTTTTCAAATAAAATCAAATGCTGCTGTAGATTCTTTAGTTAGGCTTACAATAAAATAAAAAAAATGAAAAACTTCCTTTCAAATCTTATTTCCTTCTGATTAATAGATTTTTGATGATTTAAGAATAAAAGCCTCATTGTTAAAATGGCTCCTTTTAAGAAAGTGAGAAATGCCATCAAAAATAACTTTTTTTAAAGATTTAAGCTCACAGCTTTAAATAATGATCACTCAAAATTCCTAATCACCGTAAACTTTCATTGCAACTAACCGAAAAAATTCATAAAACCAGAAAAATTCAACACCCCAAAAGTTAATACTTTCAAAAGTGCCTTGGCGACTTCTACGACAGCCAACAGTAGCCAAAGCCATTGAGAAATTTGTGAATCGTTCTCTGTACTTCTTCGTCACTTGAGTCACATAAGAGTCTAGAGAGAACTTTGATGTTGCCTGTCCCGTTTGATGCTGTTTTTGCTACACTATGAGCTCTAATCCGGTAATATTAATATTCATGTTTGTAGTTTAGTTAATATGTTTGGTGTTTTGATTACATGTTAGGATTCTTTTTAATTTGGGAATAGATTATGCTTGTATTTTGTTATTTTATATATTACTTTGTTAAAAACTTATTTTTTTATCAAAAATTACTTCATCTATGTATTGTGTCATTAGTAACTACCAGCGTGTCCTAAAGTATTTTTTCATTACTACTTAAACATAATTGTTTTTGTCCATTGTTTCTTAATATTTTCTTCAATTTATTTTCTTCAATTTATTTTTTTAAGAAAATATGTTAATTCTTTAAAACAACAACTGTTCATTTATTATTATACAAAAAGCATTTAAGTTATAAAAATTCGTATAATTTAATAACATTACATTGTTTTGAAATTTTCTTGGAGTAATTATATGTTAATTGTTTTCGCTGTAATTAAATATTAGATGTTTTAAAGTAATTGTTTTATTTTCATGAACCTGCACCAACTATTTTATAGTAGCAAATTGAAACAATTTATCATGGATTTGAATTAATTACCTTAATATAAAATAAATTTTGAATAATTATATATTTTGTATTGTGTGCTATGAGACAAAAGCGGTAGTGTGCTTTCATATGAGTAACATTTCATATAAAAAAGTAAATAAAACCAATCCATTATTTTAAGTGAAAAATTGAAAAAAAATCACACGATATTCTTTAATTATGCAATGATATTAATGAAACTATAAAAATGCACATTGAATTAAAAATACCATTTAAAAAATCGCGATTCCTTTCAATATTTGCTAAGCTTTTTCGGAAAAAAAAACACCGGTTTGTTAATTTTTTCCGTATGTAGACAAATGATATTATATGAAATTATATTTTCAGTGTTTCTTGTCTCGGATAATTGAAGAGCTTAGAGAAGTAATTGGCTAAGTGACATTTCTGAAAAAATTGAGGTTTTTTTATCATTATGAACGTAATATTAACTTCTTTTACGATAAGAAGTATCAATTTTTTATATATTTTAAGTAAGTATATTTTTTACTGTCCTAAGTTTATGTGCAAATTGAAATCTTTAAAGCTAAATTTTACCTTTTTGTTACTTAGAACGTTCTTCCACTAAGGTCTTAAATGGAAGAGCGTAGTGGAAGAACGTGCTAAGTTACATTTTTGGAAAAAATTGAGAGAGAGAGAGATTTTCATGTTAATAAACAGATTGTTCCATCCTTCAAAAGGAAAAAGATTTCCCCTTTTCATAAATTTTAATTTAAGTATACTTTTTACACAGTTAAAAGTTTTGGTGCAAGATTGTACCGGAATCCTGGGACTTTCTAGCTGCCACCACTATTTCGAACGTGCATTCACCACTTTTGCGGTGTTTCAAAACTTGTTTTCACCACAATACTGGCAAATTAACGCTCCAAACAGTGGTGGCAGCTAGAAAGTTCCAGGATTCTGGTACAATCTTGAACAAAACTTTGTAACAGTGTACTGCTTTTAACGTATCTTAGTGCAAACCAAAACCTTTAAAGCTCCCTTTCCCGTATTCACTATTATTTCACTTAGCACGTTCTTCCACTAAGCTCTTCAATTGTGACAAATGTGCTTCCGCCACTCATCGCTAGATATGTCCAGTTACCAACACATTCGTCATCGCTAATGCTTCTTGACCAAGATTGTCAGTCAAAATGACACTTAAGGGCCTTTAAGACGGATGGTCAGTGGCATAAACTTAATGCACACTCTAAAAAAATCATCTAGTTTTCCATTTTAGTGTGATGGTAAAAATGGCGCCTTCACCCTGTTGTGAATTTACGTATGATGTAAAATTTATTGTGCGGTACCGGCAAAAACTTTAGCTTTCACATTTGAAATCTTTCATGTATCATTATACACATTATGTCAAACTTTTATATTTTTTACTCTTTGTATCCGAATTTAAATAAAACTATATACTTTTAAATTATATTATGGCTCCTAAATATCGAAATTTTATTTTAAATAATCTCAGTCTCTATCTCCAAGTCCCTATCCAATCATCAACCAATTTTACCTCTAAAACTACCCATGGTTTTCCTAACTTTAACATCTGTTAACACATTTATAAATTTACATTTGAAATTGCATTGTCTGTCATGATGTGCATTGTAATTGGATTTTTCTGTTATGTGCATCTGAAACAAACAAATAAATAAATAAATTCTTCATGCATCGTATTATTATATTGAAATATTTTACTTTTTACTTCTATATGTACTAATATAAAACTAGATATTTTCATATATTATGCATTTAGTTAATGTATAGCAAGAATTATCATTTAAATATTATTTAGTATTCAATAGTTAATTCTTCAAAAAGAATCTACTCTCCACTTCAAAATTCTTTTCCAATCTTTAAACTACTAGATATTTTCCAAACTTTACCCCTTTTTCTAACATGTTTATAATTTTAAACTTAAATTATTTCACTTATCGCATTACTATACCATTTTTTTTACTTTATACATCCAAGCATAATGCTATACACTTTTATACATTATATTATGTATCAAAAACCAACAAACAACTCAATTAAATATTCTACTCCAAGAGTTTCCAATCCTCAAAATAGTTTATCATTTAAAAGTGTACCTGCATAATCATTGGCTCAAAAGATATTAAATCGAAATGTTTTACTTCATGCATCGTAACATAATGCTATACAATTTTATGTATTATGTTATGTATCATAAGCACCATACAACTCATTTAAATATTCAACTCCAAGGGTTTCCAATCCTCGAAATAGTTTATCGCTTACAACCGAAACTTTTCCTGCATTATCATTCGCTCAAAAGATATAAAAATGTTAAAAGATATTAAATCATTTTTTTTTACTTCATGCATCCTAACAAAACGCTACATACTTTCATACATTATATTATGTATCTTATGCACCATACAACTCATTTAAATATTCTTCTCCAAAAGTTTCAAATCTTCAAAATATTATATCGCCTACAACCAAAAGTGTCCCTGCATAATCATTCGCTCAAAAGATATAAAAAAGATTTTGAAATCTTAAAAGATATTAAATCAAAATGTTTTTCTTCATGCATCTTAACAAAACACTACAAACTTTCATACATTATATTATGTATCACAAGCACCATACAACTCATTTAAATATTCAAGAGTTTCCAATCTTCAAAATATTTTATCGCCTACAACCGAAAGTGTTCCTGCATAATCATTTGCTTAAAAGATATTTCGCAAACGGAAAAGCGTCAACTTCTGTGTTGAGATTTCCTCCTATGAACGTTTCCTGCGCTAACCTGTCATTTTGTTTAGTACTGCGAAGATCGGGTTTAGGATTTTACTAACATCATTTCCTTTAGGGAATTCATTGTATTAAGTGTAACAATTTGCGCAACGAACAAAGGATTTAAATTACTGTCAAAGATTAATTTGAAAGTTAATGCATATGCAAATTGCAATGGTCCGTATTTTCAGGGTTGGGGTTTTCCCATCCAAAACTAATATTTCCCATCCCAGTGGGAAAATCTGGTACATACTGGGAAAAATCTGTAAGAATAAAAGAAAGTCTGTCTGTGTGTGTGTGTGTGTGTGTGTGTGTGTGTATGTCTGTGGATCGCAAAAGACCTACTTAGACTGTTCTAAAAAATTCGAAATTTTTAATATAGATTCCTTTTAATACCTACGTGTGCACCTGAGGCTTAGTTTTTTCATATTTGATTGTGATTTTTAATTAATATAATTAGTTACGAAAAAACGTCATCCACGGATTGCGGGACCATAACAGGGCTTGAAAATACATGGACCGGACAGAAACGGGGGCTTGAAGCCATCCTCTATTAGTTTGATTGATTGAGTTTGGTTGAGATATGCGCTCGCCCTAAGGCTGCTTCATTCTCTATTAGTGTTTGATTTTTTAAGTGCGCATGAACCAACAAGAATCTAATTTTGTTTTGATTTTGAGTGTATTTTCACAAGTAAGCATGCCTCTAAAAGGAAGCAATGTGAAGTTAAAGGGTTCCCAGTAAGACGCGGGACCGTACTGCTAGTTGGTTAATACCGCTAAATACCTCTTTCTTTCAAAAAAAAAACTGGTGAATACCAAACTTTCTTAAATATACCTTATCTGGAAAATTCTCTTTGATAATTTTTTTAAGTAAACATAGACTTTTTTTCTGTATCGCCTTTGTAGTTTGCCGAAGCCTAGTAAAATCGTTTGATTTTTTTTTTCTAGATTTATAGTAGACATAACTCAATAATTATTTACCTAACACAATATTTTAATGAGTATTTACCTCAGACAATATTAACCATTATTTATTTTCATTCGATTGGGAAGAAAAAATAAGCAAAAGTACATGATTATTATGTTACCCTAGATGTAAAATAGTTAAGGAAAACTTTTCTAGTTTTAAAAATATTAGGCCATGATAAATATTTATTAAAATAACAAATTGAAATTATTTTAATTGGACCCATTAAATAACATTCGGTGATTGATTGTTGTTTAATAGTTGAGTTTTCCAAAGGTGATAAAATCATAATTTTCCCCAGGACGGTAAATATCGATTTTTACCATGGTATTTACCAGGGGTGAAAAAGAAACATGCCAACTCTGCGTATTTTCTGCTTATGAATTCAATATAAAATTTATTTTATGTAACCTACATTGTAGTGTTTTTGTAACGACGATCTGCTAATTCAACCCTATAACAACTGCTTTTTGATTACCATTAGCACCGTCATTTCTGAATAAAATTTTAACTTACGTATAAAAGAAGTTTGTTCATTTGGCACTTTTTAGGTACAAATATGGCGAGTTTAGCAAAGTATTTGACGAAAATATGAAGACAACATCCTAATATGCAGTTTTAGTGCGATCGTCTTGAACCACCCTCATAGTAATAATTCACAGTAATACAGGGTGAGGCAAACAAAAGTGGCCCCGGTCTTGAGATAGGAATACGTTCAAATGCTTGGCGAGAAAAACTCTTGAAGCCGCCTGAAACCCGTTTTTGCATTGGTTGGATCGGATTAGCTTCACATTAGAGCTACTCATAGACTATTTCAAACTTTAAAAAAAGTTATTTTAATTTTTATTTTTAAGGCATTTTGCATTAAAAACAATATTAAAATTATCTGTTAACTACAAATAAGAGATACAACCTATTTTGTTGCATTTATAGCACACAAAAATTTGTATTTGTAGAGTAGAGAGTTGTCCCTAAGTAACTGTTTTAAAAAAAATTAATTTTGCGAAACATACTTTTTAGCATATATTTGAATGAAAAGTATGTTTAGATTATATAAATATACGTGTAGGATTTTGCTCAGGTCTTAAGAGGTTAAGCATCAACGGCTGCAATAAAACCTTTTTTGCGTAAACTATGTTAACTTTCTTATCCTCCAATGCATGTATTTATATTCAATACATCAAAGACTTTCTTTGTGAATATTTAGTAATATCATATCATATTTTCTGTTCACGTGGAGCATACCACGTAGGAGAAACATTTTTGAAAGGAATATCTTATGGGATATGGGTTTGTAGTTTCCTAGGTAAAAGAGAAATAGCTTATAACTAGTAGGTTAACGTATAATTTTTATATTCTGCAAATTTTTTATTCTTGATAATTTAAAATACACGTGGATTTGATTTATAAGCAAATATTTAAAAGATTTGATATTAGAGTTAAAAAAAATTGAAGTAATTTTATTATGAATTTTAATATATTGAGCGTTTTGTTCACTGTCGTTTTGCAAAAATATATATATATATATTTTTATTAAAAAAAATTTTTGTATCGGTGATTCAAACTAGTAAGTAAAACTTTTTAAAAAAATCAAATTTTTAAAAAGTTTAAAAGCAAATAGTACATAGAATTCGCTAGAAACTTGTTTTCTAAAACATTGCACAAATCTCAAGCATTAATTATATTACAATTTAATTTATTAAACTAGCTAGAAATCAATTCATAAAAACATTGAGAAAAAACAATATAATATACCCATATATACTGCCTCGCTTAAGACCCCGTATGTGACAATTAATCCATTTTACTTAACTGTAAAATAAAATTACAATTATTCACAATTTATCTACCTTAGAAAAAGCCTTCCCACTCGCGGCATTTAACCGAGAAAAAAAAGCAACCGTAACACCCTAATTATAGTTTCTAGGCTAAATATAATCGCGCATTAAAAAACCCCTCTGTTTTCAGCAATTAGTGTTGGCTTTATGACTTCATTTCCCTATGCTATCTTCATCTCGCTTATATATTTCATTTCCGAGGCAAGCAGCACGCGTGTCTCCTCGACTCCATCCGGTATTGTTGTCGATTTTGTGATTCGTGTGTTCTTTTTAAGTAACAGTCAGTTTTTGTTTCCACACCATTACGTCTGTAAAATAAACAAGTAGATTTGTTACAGAATCTGTCGCTTAACCCTCGAATGCATACAACGGCAACAAGTAACACAATCCACTTTATTCTATTAAAGTAGAACTCCCTCTCGACAAATCTGGTTTTTTTTCATCTATTACATTCCATTTTGAAGTTTTAGTTAGTAACACCCTCACAGATGACAGTAGTAAAAGTGTATTCAAAATTAAGGAGTGAGGTTATTAACCGTTGCGAAATTACGTTTTTGGCAGTATTCAAAGTATGACTTATGACTTCTTTGGTGGGGGGCAAGTTCGCCGAACACTGCGACCTTGGGTCTATTGTATTCAACCCCAGAAATGATACAGTCACAAGAGACACACAAAGAAAGAGACGACACAAACACTTAGACAAATATTCAAAGTATAATAATATTAGTACTAAATACAAATAAATTGTTTTGAAAAAAAAAAATTCTCATGGATGACAGTAGTAAAAGTGTATTCAAAATTAAAGAGTTAAATTATTAATTGTTGTGAAATTACGTCTTTGGCAGTATTCAAAGTATAATAATATTAGTACTAAATACAAATAAATTGTTTCGAAAAAAATTAGAGTTTAAGAGGGCTATTTTAAAATATATTTAGTAGTTTTCTAATCATTCTTATCAAAATTGGAATTTTGTAGTTGGTTTTTGCCATATGACAAAAATTTTAAAAAAAAATGAAATTATTTAATTTCCAATGCAGTAAATTTTTTTTCAGTATTTTTCTCATAATGTATGAGTATAAAGATACAGATATATTTTTTCCGGATGAAAAAAAATAATGCGTTACAGGGTTAAACCACTTCCACAAAACATTTGTCACCTCAGAAAGAAATTCACAATACAGGGTCATTAGCTTGTTCTAATTAAAACTTAAAAAAAATAATAATTGTTTTCATTTACCTACTTTCACAGATTTATTAATTCGACTTAATCGTTTGTTAAATTTGTTTGAAGCTCGAAGATGTAGATTTTTTAATAAATATATTTTAGTCGCCACAATTTCCCATTTTCATCTCCACTTTGTTGTCATATAATGGATTGTGTAGGTATAAATCTACTGAAAATATTATAAAATAACGCTCGCTATTCGGAGTGTTCTGTAGCTTTAATGAATAATCCAAACGCAAAAAACTTTGAGACACTTACTAATCTAGAAGGGGGGAAAAGAATGGAATCATCAAAGCAAACTCGTCTCTTGACCAGGGTTCTAAATTACGAAGCGTAATTGGATGTGTTGGCCGTAATTAGCCATAATTGGCTACGCATCGTAATTAGAACCTTGGTCAAGAGACGAGTTTCTTTTTTATGATTCCATTCTTTTTCGTAAAAAAGTAACTCGTCTCTTGACCAGGGTTCTAAATTACGAGCATAATTAGCTGTGTTGGCCGTAATTGGCCATAATTGCCGACACCTCGTAATTTAGATTCTGATCAAGAGACGAGTTTTTTTTTATATTATTCTTTTTTTATGATTCTGTCTTTTTTATGATTTTGTCTTTTTTATGATTCCATTCTTTTCCCCCCTTCTTGAATAGTAAGTGTCTCAATTCTTGATGCATTTGGATTATTCATTCAAGCTATAGACCACTCTGAATAGCGAGCGTTATTTTGTAACCACCCTGTATAGAGAGAGATCTTGTACAGTTAGTGAAGTTGGGTTCCAAAATCTTTCTCGTATAGGTACAGTCCTGCACAAAAGTTTAGACACAGACGCAATTCGTGGAAAAATCGTTTATGTTAATATTTTTCAGTAGTTTTTTTTAAAATATATATTCGTTAAACAGCATGAAAAATAATAGGGTAACAATTTTTGCAAAAAAATATAGATAAATTTGACTTCCATCAACAAATTAAAAATGTCCATACATTCCTTGCCACAAAAGTATAGACACAAGTTTCAGTTTTATGCAAATTCTATACAGGAAGTGATTGAGTCATCAAAGGGGAGGGGTTTTAAGTTGCTTTAAAAGGTTGAAGGTAATTTTCAATGCTTAGAACCATTCTGAAGTCAAGTGAAATTTTGTATGAAGAGATTTTAAGGATATGGACATTAAAATTCAGAGGTAAATCTGTTTCTGGTATTTCGACTGAATTAAAGCGTTCGAAACGAGGTATTTATAGAGTGACAGCACGTGGCGATCAACATCCACCAAAATCGCGGTCTGGAAGACCTCGAATCACCAGAAAACGAGAGCACAGACAAATAAGAAATTTGACTACAGACAAACATTGCTCGGCGAATCAAATTAAAATCCTAATTGTGGCTTAATTTTTACCAAAAACTATCAGGAGGTGAATCAATGAATCTGGACACTTGATAAAATCCAAGCTTATAGCGCAACCTAGCTTGCTATCTCATTATAAAGATGCAAGACCGCAATGGACTCAACAACACATGTCTTACAGCTATCCATTGCAGTCTTGCATCTTCATGATGAAATAGCAAGCTAGGTTGCGCTATAAGCTTGGATTTTATCAAGTGTCCAGATTCATTGATTCACCTCCTGATAGTTTTTGGTAAAAATTAAGCCACAATTAGGATTTTAATTTGATTCGCAGAGCAATGTTTGTCTGTAGTCAAATTTCTTATTTGTCTGTGCTCTCGTTTTCTGGTGATTCGAGGTCTTCCAGACCGCGATTTTGGTGGATGTTGATCGCCACGTGCTGTCACTCTATAAATACCTCGTTTCGAACGCTTTAATTCAGTCGAAATACCAGAAACAGATTTACCTCTGAATTTTAATGTCCATATCCTTAAAATCTCTTCATACAAAATTTCACTTGACTTCAGAATGGTTCTAAGCATTGAAAATTACTTTCAACCTTTTAAAGCAACCTAAAACCCCTCCCCTTTGATGACGCAATCACTTCCTGTACAGAATTTGCATAAAACTGAAACTTGTGCCTATACTTTTGTGGCAAGGAAAGTATGGACATTTTTAATTTGTTGATGGAAGTCAAATTTATCTATATTTTTGGGCAAAAATTTTTACCCTATTATTTTTCATGCTGTCTAAAGAATATATATTTAAAAAAAACTACTGAAAAATAATAACATTGGCGATTTTTTCATGAATTGCGTCTGTGTCTAAACTTTTGTGCAGGACTGTATCCATTACAACTAAACATACAAATGCCATTTACTTATTTCACGATACTAATATCAAGAAAACTAATAAAACTATTGATTTTTTAAGTTGTTAAAACTTACTATTGTAGTTTTAGTATGCGCCGTTTTTCAACTTTAACCAAATACACTGAAACGTTGGAAAAGTCGAGAACTTCAAACTAATTGTATGTACTACTAACTTTAAACTTTTTTTAATTACTTTTTAAAAAGGATTGCACTAGTTTGAATATGCATTATTTGTAGTTAAAAGAATTCAAAATGTCATGCAAATAAAAGATTTTAAAAAGAACAAAGAATGCCGATTTTATTTTAAATAACCTTCTTTCTACGACTTGTTCCATCACTTGACTGTGGCTCTAAATTACGATGCAAGTCGCCAATATCTGACGAAGCCAATATATATCCTATATATATAGTGGAACAATAATTCAACCGGACCGAGTCTGTAAACTTGTTCTTTTTTACCTGGAAGTGTTCCAAAAAGTCGGCAAAAGTTCTGCCGGTGTCCGACGGAAATGAATGGCCCTGCATTCTGTTTCCGTGATATTGATTTTATGGTAATTTCAGTTTCAGAGCCTTTGTCATTTTGTCAATTGTTTTTAAGACCATGGACGTTTTGTTAAATGTTTTTAGGGTCTTAACAATTTCGTCATTGGGAATGTAGGGTAGGTACATATTGTATATTCCGGCTTGTGTGCTTGATAAGAGACCCGCTTATAAGCCTTCGTCAAGTAAGACAGACACAGGAAGAATTTATACTGACACGGTGGAAGGAAGGCTGAAGGCTGACCCAGGGTGAAGGCTGGAATTGAACCCGCACCCGCTACAGCATGCAATCTGCTAGCGTAATGGTCTGCAATCCAAACCACTCGGCCATCCGGACTCCATTGGGAATGCATCAGATGATGTAACGCTCTTTTTTTTTCAGTTTTTAGAGTCGTGTGATTTCATTGGTGGCTTCGGTTGGTTGGTTGGTGGGTAGACATATATATTCGGTTTTGTGTGCTTGGTCAAAGACCCGCTTATAAACTTGCTCTCTCCACCTCTATCGCCACCTCCGCAATTTAGACAGGACCCTGAAGGAGATGGAAATAGTCTCCAGGGACCTGTACCCGTGGGAAACTGCACCATGACCGCTCAAAGGACTTTCGGACTCACAGATTTAATGAGCACACACTCCTCATATACTCGGTGGGTCTTCATTGGTACCAGGACTCGATCGCGGGACCTTCCGATTCCGAGATCTTAACCATTAGGCTTCCCACAGCCCCTAGTTGCTTTGGTTTGGCTCTCGAAATGACCGATTTAGATGAAAACTTTTCTTTCTATGCAAGCTTTCTTCATTCAAAAATATTTTGAACAACCTTGTTACCCATTGTAAATGGCAACAACTCAAACGGTTTGTTGTCACTTGTAGTCTGTCATTACTTATATTTTTATATT
Source organism: Hylyphantes graminicola (assembly GCA_023701765.1). Taxonomy (NCBI): domain Eukaryota; kingdom Metazoa; phylum Arthropoda; class Arachnida; order Araneae; family Linyphiidae; genus Hylyphantes; species Hylyphantes graminicola. Next base: position 71,377,980 of record CM043116.1, read on the forward strand.
CGAGAATGAGTTTTCTACGAATATTTTATTTATTTAATTTTTTAAATACCAACTTTTTGATCTGCTGTTGGTTTTTCAAAACATTTGTTAAAGAATGCCTGTACAGAAAGAAGAGTTTATTTTCCTCTGTATCGGTCATTTTGAGAGTGAAACCGAAGCAACCATAAGCAAATGAAATTGCTATAGCACAAGAATGAAAACAAGAGCATTACATCATATGAAACGTTCCCATTGTTTGTAACATATTTTTGATTTTTATTGCGACCGTTGTTTTACTGACTAGAAAATTTGAGAAGTGTTGTGTTACACTGATTGTTATCTAACCTAACGAAAACAAATATTCTATACTTCCACAAAGAGATGTTAATTTTTTACAAACCAGTTTAGAAAATCTTCATTTAACCGACTTTGTTTTTGAAAAATTATGAACTCTCTTTTTTATATAGTTTTCCCACCAGATCGATGATTTATCTAAAATTAATTATTCTAAAATTCCATAACTTAAAATTAAACTTTCTTGGAAAGATAAATTTTTTTCACAAACACACACTTCAAATATTTAATTTTAATAATAATATAACTAAAATTTTTTAAAAAAACACTGTATTAACAGTCACCAAAACTAGAAATAAACTAGACACCGCACGCAAAAAACTGTCTGGTACGTACAAACGAAAATTGAGTTCTCCCAACCAAACTGTTCGGTTGCTATAGGACTGACAGGACTGTCTAGTTGCAGGAATCAAACACGTTTGGTTAGAAGCGTTCAGCTGGCGCAAACGACTAGTTTGGTTGAGAGAACTACACTGATACCGCGCAGTTTAGTTTTCACACAGAGTTTGGTTGTCTCAACCGAACTCATTGTGGCAGTCTGGTCCCGTTGACCAAACTCGTTCAATCGAACGAGTATAGTTATGGAAACTAAACTGGTAGGCTTGAAGGAAACCACCAGTTTGGCTGTGCCAATTAAACACCCTTCAACCGAACTTGGTTGAGTTTCAAGACCGGCACCATTTTTTTGCGTGCGAATGGTTAAAAATTAATTACCTTTCGGTTCCGTAGATTTTTCTAATAGTTTTGTTGAATAAATTCTTTATTTATAGCTAATTAATTAATATTTCTGAGGTTTTTAATTAAGAAAAAACTTAAGTAACTAATAGCTTATTATTACTCATTTACAGTACAACATAATAACTACACAAATTGCAATACAATTTCTCTTTTTCCTATGTATCAGGAATTTTATCAGCGAATTTTGTTCAATAAGCAATTTCTGTCTCTACAATTCAAGTAACGTTTATTTATTAAAATTAAATTTTAAGCATAATCAATATTCCATGCAATCGCAACCGATAAAAAATGTTAAACAAAAAAAAAAACAAATTATCTACTGCACGTCTTGTTCCCTAATTTTTATATTTATCATGAAAACTTTTATCGAAAATTTGAACTTATTTATCACTAATGTGTTTTATTTAATCGTACAACAACCACATTATTTTCACTCACAAAAGTTATTTGAACTTGAACAATAATTTCCTATTTGTTTGATGAACAAATTAATGATGCATATTTCGTTATTTTTTTGGTTTCCTGGGCTGTTAGTTCGATCAAAGAAAAACATTAATTTTCCGTTCTTCTTCTTTCAGAATTTCCTTTTTCTCTCAAAATCGTTTGGTTTCCTTCTTTCTTCTATAAAAATCGTTTGGTATTTTCCTTTCGAAGCGAAATAAATTGATGACGAAACAAAAATATGTCCGAATCTTTTTTTTTTCTTTATTCCATTTAATCAACTTATCGAGTTTGTTTACTTCTTATTTATGTCTTTTATTGTGATTCAAAGAGCCACACAGTGTGTTAATTGAAAAAAGTTCCAATATTATTTAGGAGTTTCGCTTTTGTGTACAGAACCTTTTGAGGTTTATGAGTTTTTTTCTTTCGAACCTTTTGAGGATTATAACGTCTTTCTTAATCTTTTTTCATACAACGCTCTTGGGGCATTTACAAAATAGAAAATATTTTATGATATTAGAAAGGTTTTTTTTTATGTTATGGCCCTACTTTCCATTCGATATCGAAAATATTATTGCGGTATTATGCATACATGTCTTGTTTAACTTAACAAATATATTATAATTATGCTTTTTTCTTGTTTTTTTTTAAATATATATTTAGTTTACAACTTATGACTAAATAGGAGTCTTACATATTTTAACTTATGTTCTTAGCGTCCATAAATTCGGGCACTTACTCTAACTAGTTGTTCAGTTGGTTAAGGGTAAAAAGCTAATATTTTTACATCTTTGTTTAAAGATCAAATAGTAATGAGTCGTCCAAATATGAATAAAATGTAGCATTACATCAAATGTTTCATTTACATTTTTAAATTAAATCAGATACAAAATAAACGAACCTTCATCCTTAAAAAAAAAGAACTTATTATTTCGAGAACAATCGTAATTTGCCGTTCGTTATTCTTTCCACGAATATTTTCCTTTTATCCAATCATTTCAGAATTTTTTTTCATAACTTATTTTTCATCCAATCAACTTCGCCTTTGAAAATTCAGTTTGTTAGTCGTTGCCATACGGAGGAGGTAAATTGCATCGCAATTTAAACGAAATTATTCATGGAAAGACAAAGTCGTTTGACGATCGATTAAACTATTCGATATTTTGGGTAGAGTTTTCCATTTGCTACTCATATTAATAACAATAAGTAAGTAGTGACAGTTTGTCGATGCGAATCTGATCAGGAAAATCTTTTAACCTCTTGTGACGTGTCCCCATTTAGGGATATTTTTTTAAACATCCTCCACAAACAGTTAACATATTAATTAGTTACGAAGTTTGCCTGGTCCAATAGAAGAAGATCCAAATATCAGTTTTCATCCTTTGATTACAGGTTTCAGTCATTTAAAATGAAGTTGAACGAGGGTGAATACGATATTAGAGTTCTTAAAAAAATAATGAAAACAATTCCAAACTTTTCAAAAGGTTATTTTAGTATTTAATTTTAAAGACATTTTGCATTAAAAACAATATTAAAATAAACTTTTGATTACAAATAAGTGATACGGCCTCTTTTTTTGCATTTACTGCCCAAAAATCATGCATATTCTTTGCAAAACATACTTTTTAGCATTTATTTGTATGAAAAGTATGTAGTATGTTTAGATTTAGAATATACGTGTAGGATTTTCCTCGGTTCTTAAGAGGATAATGTAACGGTATTAATTTATCTAGAAGAGTTTGCCCTATTAAATGGAAACTAAGATGTTTTTATGCTCGTGTATTAACTTTTGCAAAAAAAATTAATCAGTACTTAAGTACTTTTTGCTAAATACTTTTTAATTACTTTGAAAAGAAACACACTGTAATTAATTACTTTTTGCAGCAACACAAAATAATGTGTTTCGTAATTATTTTAAGCTATTCAGCCCTTAAAATACAAAGGCATAATATTAAATTAAAGTTTCGTCTTTAAATTAAAACTTAATACTTCGTCTTTAAAAAAAAATTCAATTATTACAGTGTTCTCTATTATTTGCTCTATTAGTGCTCTCTATCTCAGTTATTACAGCTCTTTAAAATGTACAATTGTTAAATAACTTTATTCTTAAAAAAACATTACATGTAAAAACTAAATTAATTCAATTCAAATGCTAATAAAAAATACTGAAGTTTTGGTGATTTTTTTTTAACACCACATAACAAAAAAACAGCCACCAATTTTTTCCACAAGTACTTAAGGTTGAACTTTTAAAACAGAAGGTACAGCTGTGGAAATAAAAAAGTACCCACTTGAGGTTATTTCCTCCGTAAGTCACCCTATAGAATCGGACCTTTTTGATATTGTGTACAATAAACATTCTGAGTTAATTGCACGATACAAAATTTGCATAAGGGGCCGTCTTCATATTAAAAATATTACGATCTTTGAAATTTCCAATAGCAACACCCAATTTTAATAAGTTAGAAATGTTAAGCACTCTTGAAAACCCTTAAATCCTAGTTTTTGTTACATTTGGATGAATATTTGACGAGTTATTCAATCGAATCACTTGTGGACCTTTTGGGGACCATCTTTGAAATGACAAGCAAGCATGCATGCAAAGCCGTCTTTATTTATCAATTTCACACGTAATCTTATACACAGTCCCCTAAAGGGTAATTAAAAGGTATTTTGTGATTTACTCAGCAAATTATGAATAAAAAAAATTTAAAATTGGGATTTCGCTTAATCTTCTTGTCTTAAATTTATTTCTTTAAAAATATTAAGGGGTTTCTATTCATATTTTTTAAAAAAATTAATATAATAATTATTTAAAAATATAAAAATTGTTTTAAATACCCCAATATTGAATGCATTTTGTTTGGGTTATTATAATTTCTTTTCAGTAAAAAATTCGTTTCATTATCTTAATTATTTATAGATCGGGATAGTTTTTTATGTGCAACTCATTTAACATTATGGGACCTAAACTTTGCACGTCTCTAACTCCTCTAATAATGCTTAAAAACTAACAAAATTTGGCATTTCGTATTAACATAGGTCAGAGATTTGAAATATTGATTCAAAAAGGGGTGTTGCTATTGGAAATTTCAAAGATCGCAATATTTTTAATATGAAGACGGTCCCTTATGCAAATTTTGTAACATGCAATTAACTCAGAATGTTAATTGTACACTATCTCAAAAAGGTCCGATTCTATAGGGTGACTAACGGAGGAAATAACCTCAAGTGGGTACTTTTTTATTTCCACAGCTACTATGCTTATATCACAAAATAAGAAGAGTTTCACGTAAAATAATTTAATGATTTTTTTAATGTTAACCCTCTAATGCATGAATTTTTTGTTTCGCCCCGAAAAAATATATTTGTACCTCTTATGCTCATACATTACGGGAAAAAAATTAATTGAATCGGAATTTAAATAATTTCATTTGTTAAAATTGTTACCAAACGATAACAGCATGCATTAAGCACTGAATAGATGCTTAAAGTTCGGGGTACTAATATTTATTTTTATTCAAATTATTACCTTTTTTTAACTTAAGCTAATGAACTTTTTTTTATATTTCTAATAAATTATATTTAAAAATAAAGCTTATTGATAATTTTATTATTATATAAGAAATTGCAGAGGTACGCAGACGCATAGTTTTAGGTATAAAATTTTTAATGAAAACGTGTATAACAAACAAAAAAGAGTATTAATATTTAGTACAATTAGATTTTGTTAAACAAGAAAAATTAGTTATAAAAATAATTATGAATAGTAGTTACTTTTGAAACAAAATTAATGTACAAATAATAGGTAAAAGCAGGTTTATTACAAATAGTAGGTATTTATGAATAAAGAAATACAAAACATCATATATAATTTAATATAATTTTATTAAATGGCAGACTGATACGACATAAAACAGTTATTTTTACTCTTAAAACAAAGTGGTACCAAACATTTTAGACACTGAACTCTTGTGAATCCTTTACAGAGATACACACACATAAGCAAACTAAAGTTGTGCTTAATGCATGATGTTACCAAACGGTAACACATGTAAAAACCAACTACAAACTACCAATTTTGAAAAGAATGATTAGAAAACTACTAAATATAGTTTAAAATAACCCTCTTGAGCTATAATATTTTTTTCAAAGCAATTAATTTGTATTTAGTACTAATATTATTACTTTGAATACTGCCAAACACGTCAATTCACAACAGTTAGAAACTTCACTTTTTAATTTTGAATGCACTTTTACTACCGTCATTTATGAGGGTTAATATTAACTAAAACTTCAAAATGGAATGTAATAGATGAAAGAAACACAAATTTGTCGAGAGGGAAGTCTACTTTAATAGAATAAAGTGGATTATGTAACTTGTTACCAAACAGTAACAGTATGCATTAGGGGGTTAATTTACACACAAACTTTTGTAACATTTTTTTTATAAACACTTGCAAAATATTTCAACAGGATACATTATTTTAAAATTAGTTATTAATATCGTTTGCAATAGTCCATGTGTAGCTTTTTTGAAAAGTTTGATTTACCCAGACCACTTTATTTAATTGCACACTTGTTCTTCATTGCTTAGACTTCCTTTAACATCTTGAATGTATTTATTTCAACTGTCTAAAAAATTGTAGCTTTTTTTAAACTTCCTAATTGAAATTTTAAAAAAATGCTTCAGCCTGCGCTATAAAATATTTTTTAAAAAAATCTCAACGAAATTACATCTCCAGAGAACAATTTCTCATTAAAAAAAATCGACCCTAAATTGAAATTATAGGTTTTGGGCGTCTAAGTATCACTTTTTTTCAATTCCTTTTAACGATCATTCATAACTTTTAGCAATTTAAAAAGTTTTCTGGATTATGATCTTTTAATTGCATCCTTTCAAATTCATAAGTTTTTACCATTAAGTATTTTAAACCACTCTTTTTATTAGTGTCATGGGTATAATGAAGTTAGAAAATGTCGTATTTTATGACCAAAATTTTTTTAGAAGATAATACTTTCACCGAATACTTCGCTTTAAAGGCGAAAAAAATTCTTCTTCATAATTTTATGCTTGATAGTTCTTTAGATGGTTTACAACCTTTATGTTTGTATTTTATATTGAATCGCTCATTTTAAATTATTTTTAACATTTATTTGATGAAATCAGATGACCGTTATTCTTTTTGAGAGTCAAATAGCCAAAACGAATTAAATATATATTTAAAATTATCCTTACTTGTATCTATAAAATTTTCATAAAGTATTTTGCGTAAATCATGATTTCAGATTATTTTAAAAACGCAATAATTTGGTTTTCAGTTTAAGTATAATTTAGAATGAATTAGTTAAAAACTCAACCATTTGCCTAATTTTCTTAGGCTGATTGACAAAATAAAATTTCTTAACATTTTTAAGCATATAAATTCACATTTTCAAATATTTCAATGGTCACAGTTCATTTCACAAAACTTGAAACACATTTTATTCTACTTTTAAAGAAAACTTAATTCACTTTTTAACTAACCAATTTTAACTCTATTTAAAAAATTGCATATTTGAAATCAATTATAATCTAAAGCCAATAACCCCTTGCTACCTTTCGTCCCCCATTTGGAGATTTTTTTAAACGTCCCCACAAACAATTAGCACGTTAATTAGTTTCGAAATTGACCTGATCTGATAGAAGAAGATCCAAATATTAGTGTTCAGTCTTTGATTACAGGCATCAGTTATTTTTTTCTATGAAAAAATGAAGTTGAAAGAGGGTCAATACGATATTAGAGTTCTTTAAAAAAATTATTTTAAACTTTTTTTCAAACTTTTCAAAAAGTTATTTAAGTATTTAATTTTAAAGGCATTTCGCATTAAAAACAATGTTAAAATAATCTGTTAACTACAAATAAGTGATACGGGTTTTTTTTTTATGCATTTATACGGAGAAGGTAAATTGCCAAAAATTTGTATTTTTAGAGTTTAAGGCGTGTTCTTTAGGAACTATTTACATATTTTTTTTTTAAAAATCATTGAAAAACATACTTTTAGCTTTCACACTACGTTTATAACGTAAAATGTGGAAGGTTTTATAATCGTTCAGTTCGTCTGTCTGTCTGTCAACCACTTTCACAAAACAAACCACAAGTCTCACAAACAAGTGGGATACGCCATTTTGAAGCAAAAAATCAGTTTAGGCTACATTCCAAATTTCATTAAAAAATTTATATTAGAAGTTTATTTAAAATTTAAATAACTAAAAATTTAATCTACATTGAAATAACATGCGAATTCCATTTTTATTCAATCTTTTCACTGTTGCCATGACATCAAACGTCCGAGAAACTTTATTAAAAATAAGAATAAAATTCTTGAAAAAAAATTATTTTTGTCATATATTTTCAATTTGGATTGTTTTAATTGCACTAAAGTTATTTTGAAGACTTATTAAATATGAAGGAAGAAAGATGCATAAAAAATTCTAAATATGCATAAAAATATGCCAAGTTTCGCTTTTATTTTAAAACAACAATTTCACAAATTCATTTTTCGAAATGTAAACCTGTGGTTGCAAAAAATTAGTTATTTATAAAATATATCATTATCCTTCGAACTTCAAAAAAATTAGCAAACGATAAAGATTAATTATCAAATCTGCAGAAGAAGATTAAAGAAAATTATTAATTTTGACTTATAAAAGTTTGAATTAGAACTATCTTAAGGCCCAGCTTGGCGAATTTGTTTCTGAGGTGTTGTTTTGTTGGCGTCTTTCCTGTTGTGGGCAAATGTTGTGTGGAAGCGGTGTAAGTGACAGATTCCCGTAACAAACCAACTTGTTTAAAATATATATGTATGGAAAGTATGTTTACATTAAGAATATACGTGTACGATTTTGCTTGGGTCTTAAGAGGATAATGCATGACACCAAAATACAGACATTTACAAACAACAAACTGTTTTACAGCACTTAGTAGCAATCGAATTCTTTTCATAGGCTCCTCGAAAAACAATCGCAAATAAAAAGCATAACAATTGTCACTTGTTAAACAGTCGTTCCTTTTATACTGTGTTTCACAGCTGCCGTTGAAAGGCCTCACAAGTGAATGTTTTTTTTAACCCTCTAATGCATACTGTTACCGTTTGGTAACAAGTAACATAATCCACTTTATTCTATTAAATTAGAGCTCCTCCTAGACAAATCTGTGTTTTTTCATCTATTACACTTCATTTTATAGTTTTAGTTACTAATAATCCTCATAGATGACAGTAGTAAAAGTGTATTCAAAATTAAAGAGTGAGGTTATTAACTGTTGTGAAATTACGTTTTTGGCAGTATTCAAAGAATAATAATATTCGTACTCAATACTAATAAATTGAAAAATTAATCATAATTAAAAAGGGTTATTTTGAATTTTTTTTGGTAGTTTTCTTTCTAGTCATTATTATCAAAATTGGAATTTTGCAGTTGGTTTTTGTCATATGGAAAAAATTTTAAAAATTGAAATTATTTCAATTCTAATGCAGTTAAATTTTTTTAGTATTTTCCCATAATGTGTGAGTATTAAAAATACATATATATTTTTGGGGGATGAATAATAAAAATTCATGCATTAGAGGGTGAAAGATATATTTTTATTCCGAGTTGCTCTGTTTAAGGTGACAACTGTCTTTATTGCTGTTCCAGTAAAGCGACATATGTAGTAAAATATATTTATATTAGAAATGCTTTGACTGAATTGATGCTTTTGCATTTGTAGAATTTCAAATATACAATGAAGCAATGAAGTTTTATAAATAACAAAAATATAAGTAAGTTGCACGTAAAGAACTCTAAAATGGAACACAGCAGACGAAAATATTCTCATTTTGAAAGCGAAATCGAAGCAATCAATGATATCGGATTAAGATTTAAAAAAAGAGTGTTACATCATTTGAAACACCTCCATTTAATTCCGTTACCAAGCCAAACCTTGAATCTATATTTAAAATGGAACATCATTTCCGTTACATTATCAGCCATCTCGATTAAAAAATGATCACTCTATTCTTCGCTATAAAAATAAAAAGTTCTATTTCATCTCTTTTGTTTTTATCGAGAAACGATCATGACGGAAGGATACATTTTTGACACTTCTTTTCACACGACAACGATTTCTTCAGTTCAGTTACTAAATCATTCTTTTCTGTGTTTGTCGCAATCGTCTGTTAAAACGTCTGCCAAGTTTTTTTTGTTATTCTTTTGACACAAAGGAGTGGATAATAAAAATGAAGAGTTTAGTGAAAGAACGTGCTAAGTAACAAAAGAAGGTGAGAATGAGAAATTGTGCTTTAAAGTTTTTCATTTGCACTTAGAAAATTAAAAACAGCACTTACAAAAAGTTAAAAATTTACTTTATTTAGCACTTACAAAAAGTTAAAAATTTACTTAATTTAAAGTTTATGAAAAGAAGGAATTTTGTTATCTTTAACCTCTTAAGACGCTAGCAAAATCCTACACGTACATTCTTAATCTAAACATACTTTTCACACAAATATAAGCTAAAAAGTATGTTTTACAAATGAATTTTTAAAAATATATGTTAATAGTTACTAGGGACACGCCTTATACTCTAAAAATACACATTTTTTGTGCTATAAATGCAACAAAAAATGTCGTCTCATTTATTTGTAGTTAACAGATTATTTTATCATTGTTTTAAAGCAAAATGGCTTGAAACTGAACTACTAAAAGAATTTTTTGAAAAGTTAAAAAAAAAATTATGAACTCTAATATCGTGTTGACCCTCGTTCAACTTCATTTTTTTATAGAAATAAATGACTAATACCTGTAATCAACGGCTGAAAACTGATATTTGGATCTTCTTCTATCGGACCAGATCAATTTCAAAACTAATTAAGTGTTAATTCTTTGTGGGGAGGTTTAAAAACCAGGTAGCAAGGGGTGAACGGAGGGAATGACATGTGCCATTAACACAAAAATTTCATTTTTTCCAAAAATGTCACTTAGCACGTTCTTCCACTAAGCTCTTCAAATTGTTTATCTATTTTCTTTTTGGTTTTGTTAATCGAATAATATGGATGGTTAACTTACATAAGTTGCGAAAATTTGTCGAGCTTCAGTAATAATACCCTCTAAAAGAATAATCTGTTTTATTTTTTAATTTCCATTATTCGAATTGCGTTCATTGAGAAAAAAAGAAAATCGGGTTTAATTTCTTCCGATTAGATAACAAACCTTATTTTTAACGAAATTAGAAACTCTTTTTAGAATTTTATCAAGCAACTTATTTTTATGTTTGAGTCATATAATTTGTAACTGAAGTTTTGACAATTATTTACATGTTATTTCTTTAACTACATTAAAAAGCGATCCAATAAATAATTTAAAACGGCATTTACAAAAGATAAAAATATATAAAGTTTAAGAAAAAGGGAAATTTGTGTAAGAGTTTTACACTTCGAACAGAGTTTCTGCACTAAATATTCGAAAAGAATTAGAACTCGAATCCTGAAACACATTTCAATTTTGTTTACAAAATAAACAACAAAAAATATTTCTGACAAAACAGCAAACTGTTCAAGACGTTTTTACTTTTTTTACAAAAGTTTACTTTAATCTACTTAAATATTTAAGTGGGCAGCAATCTCTTTTTAAAACTGAAGTTGTTAAAAAAACATAAAAAAAAAAACTTGAGGGTTTTATATTACTTCTAAAAAAACATGAACTTCAAGTTCTTAAGAATTATATGAGTTTTGTAAGTTTCCCCAACTTTCGCCTTTTTAAAATCGAAATGAAAAGTGTTCCTACTTGTGTAATTTAATCAAAATCTCGTTGCATCGCTGCATTCATATATTATTTACTAAAGCTCCTTTTGTAAACAGTAAAAGTTTTGGAAATCTTATTAAAAGATAAAAACTTGGTTTGAAAGAGCAAATTTGCTTAAAACACAATTTTATCGTTATAGAATACTAGTTTATGTCGTTATTTTTTTTCTTTTTAATTTTTCTTTTTCGGGTTAGTATAGTTACTCAGCTTTGGTGTAAGTTTACATTAAAAATTTTCCCGTGACAATTTAAATCATATAGTACCTTAAAAGGGAATGGTGGTTTTAACCGTGTCTAAAAACCGAAGTCTTCTCCCTGTGTTAATCCAATGAAAAAAGGATTTTTAAGCCAAATACTCCGGCTTCATTGAATATTTTTACTTACTTGTTTTTTATATGTTAAATGTAGCTGAAACACAGGTTCTGACATTCCCACTTTTTGAAATGGATTCGAATTTTTTTTTTATTTTCACTAATTAATGTTACAACAAAATATCCCAATTTATTTTTAAAAAATGTAATTATAGAGCTCTGTAATCCAGCTGCATTTATCAGATAAAAAAAAGTAAATATTTGTAAAAATATTTAAAGAAGCCGGAGCAGTTTGGCTGAGAAAAATATTTTTTTAATTGGAATAAAACACAAAGAAAACTTCGGTTTAGGGACCCGACTATCTCTCCCATTCATCCTTAAATTTTTACAAACAATGCCATCCCTAACACAAGAAATCCTCTTTATACAGGGTGAGGCAAACAAAAGTGGCCCCAACATGGATATAAGAATACGACAGAAATGTTGACAAGTCAAAAACCAATACAAAAACAGGTTTGCTAACTGAAGCTATTGATCGCTTCAATATTAAGCCCAAACAAACGCTTGGCAACTTATTTGCCGGCAACTACGCTATGGTTTGAGAAGCTAGTTGAAATGATATATAGGGTAAGGTGGGGTAAGTGGGCCTTTGGGGCAAGTGGGCCACCCCCCCTGGCATTTCCCGAATTATGGACTTAAAAAAAATCTGTTACAATATTTTTACGTATTTACCCCAATAGATGCAGGAAACATTATGTCATCATTTTAATTGAAGTATGTAACAAGGTACAATCCTTTTTGTGAAAATTTTTAAAATTGCATCTTTTCGTAATTCACGCCGTCATACTATTTTTTTATTTATTTTCAAACGTTTCTTAATACAAAACAAAATGTTATATATTTTGAAAGTGTATGAAACATAGTATATTTTGGTAGTGTCATGTACTTGTGATGTTGATAAGGTTAAAAGAAAATAGGGGTGGCCCAGTTGCCCCGAGTTTGGGGTAAGTGGGCCACCACAATGGCGGGGTAAGTGGGCCAGGGGTGGCCCACTTGCCCCAACTCTTTAATATACTTTAAAAAAAGTCATATTCACTGATTCATAGGGTTTGTCATATTCACTATTCATAGTCCTATTCATTGACATAGGCCAGTTTAAAATCTGTAGCCCTAACATTTTTTTTACACAACTTGCAAAACTGACAAGATGAAAATTAACGTATTTTTTCTTGTAGTAAGCTTGCATGCCAGAAAAAGTTGCTATGCGGGAACTATTAAAGATACATCATTACTTTTTTTTTCAAACACTCAAAAAATCATGTAGATTATTCCACTTGCCCCATCATATCTCTACCAGTTATGTGTAAAAATATATTAGGGGGGTGGCCCACTTACCCCACCTTGCGGGGCAAGTGGGCCACTCGGATGACCAAAAAGAAAAACATATTTTTTAAATTTATTATTTGCCAATTTGTGTTAAGGTTGCCATGGGTACAGTAATAACGTATGAGAGAATGGACCACAAAAAAAAATAAGTTGTTAGGCCGATTACATCCAGTGGTATGAGGGTCTGAAGTCGAATTATGCCAAAAAGGTGGCCCACTTACCCCACCTTACCCTAAACAATGTTTGCAGAGCTGAATCAAGAAAATTTCCCACTAGTGATTATTTCGGTTGTTATTTATCCTAGAGAATTGGACCTTTTTGTTTTTGTTAATACAAAACATACTAAATTGATTGCACGACGCAAAACTTGCAATATGGGACGTCTTGATACAATGATTTGGTTTGGTTTGAATAATCGTCGCACTAGAGCTACACGAGGGCTATTGGCGACGGGCGTCGTATTTTAGAACCACAGTCAGGTGACGAGCCACACCTGAATTGGCACCCAACGCAACCGTTAAGGGCGACATCGTACGCAGCGTTAGGACTTTGAAGTATATTTAACGTGCACTCCCTTACACGGGGTATTATTCGTCGGACATTTTTGGCTGCACGGGCCGTTTATAGGTCGGCAGCTATTTTGGCGATGCCCGGACCCGAACCTGGGACCTTCCACATGCTAAGCGAGTGCTTAACCGACTGGGCTCCCCAGCCCTCTTGATACAATGAATATGAACTAAGATCTGAACTCGACACTAGTCTAGGAGTAGCTCTAATGTGAAGCTAATCCGATCCAACCAATGCAAAAACAGGTTTCACGCGGCTTCAGGGTTTTCCTCGCCAAGCATTTCAACGTATTCCTATCTCTAGACCGGGGCCACTTTTATTTGCCTCACCCTGTATATATTCTCAATAGATTCTCTATTTTCCAAACTAAACTTTATTGCAAGCCAAATCGTGTAAAAATCAGACGAAAGTCGTAAAATCTTGAAATAAAATCGCCACGATCCCAAACTTACTGTAGAACACAAGTTTCGTTTCAAAATCAGGGCAGAATTTTACTACTTTGTTTGAAAAGTCGTAAATTTTACGAAAACGCTTCCTGTCAAAGGGAAAGAGGTTTATTCTGTAAATGGAATGAAATATATTCTTTTATGTCTTAGATTTATTTACTTAGATACGGTTGAGAAAATATAAAATCGAGTTTTATTATCTTTTGCAGTTTGAATGTTAGTTTCATGAACTGTTTACTTGAATTCGAGCCATTATATTACGCTGCAACATTCAATGTTTAGGTTCCTAGAAACAAATAATTGTTTGTATATGTTTTTTGTTTGTTTCTGATTCGTTTGTGTTTGTTAACATACAACTTTTAATAAAACGAACTCTTATCCGTTTTTAAAGAGTGATTTTAAAGATAAGATACTCTCACTAACTCCATTGCGAAATATTTATGTTTGCTGCTGATACCTGAATTACTTAGATTTTAATTAAGCAACCAAACAAGGATGGATATTTTAACACTTTAAGGGTATGGTTTCAAAGCTTAAGTAATGGAAAGCATAACTAAGATAGACAAAAAAAATGTTCTTTTGGGGGGAAAAATTGGCTAGTTTGTTTATTTAACAATATTTTACTTGTCCTCACAAATTGGCTAGTGTCAACTGAAATTTTTTAAGGTATAGCTAAAATATAGCGGCCGACCCCATCATTGGCGATTTCGTCCACTTGACTTCACCATTATCGTAAGTCACCAATAAAGAGACCGGACCCTATATCTTTGTTATATTTTTAGGTTCCTCAAACTGTAGTCTCCTGTCTGTTATACGGACCACGTAACAATGAATTCTCACTCGCGCCCTTGTATTTCGCTAAATTATATTCTCCAAAGTATAAACAATGTATGGGGGCTGGCCTCTTCATTGGAGATTTCCTCCACTAGAGTTTACCGTTGAGTTCCAACAAAAACAAGTTGGTTTGTTACAGAATCTGTCACTTACACCGCTTCCACCCAATATTTACGTTCAACAGGAAACACACTAACAGCACTTCAGAAAGAAATTCGTCAAACAGTGCCTTTAGCTAGTTCTAATTGAAACTTTTATAAGCCAAAATTAATAATTGTCTTTAATCTTCTTTTGAAGCTTTGATAATTAATCGATGTCGTTTGCTATTTTTTTTAAGTTCGAAGAACAATGATGTACTTTTTCAATCAATACCTTTTTGCAGCCACAAGTTTGCATTTCGAAAAATAAATTAGTAAAATTGTTGCTTTAAAAATAAAAGCGTATTTTTTTTAAAATTTGCACATTTTTTTTGCAAATTTAGAAATTTTATGCATCTTTCTTCATGCATATATAATGAGTCTTCAAAATAACTTTATTGTGCTATTACAACAATCCAAATTGAATTATTACACAAAAGTAAATATTTTCTCAAGAATTTTATTTTTATTTTAAATTGAAGTGAAGTTTCTCGAACGTTTGATGTGATGGCAACAGTGAAAATATTGAATAAAAGTGGAATTTCCATGTTATTTCAATGTAGATTAAATTTTTAGTTATTTAAATTTTTAATATACTTCTAATTAAAAAAATTTAATGAAATTTGGAATGTAGTCTAAACTGATTTTTCGTTGTAAAATGACGCATCCCACTTGTTTGTGAGACTTTTGGTTAGTTCTGTGAAAGTGGGTGACGGACAGACAGACGGACGGACTGCACGATTATAAAACCTTCCACTTTTTACGTTATAAACGTAGTGTGGAAGCTAAAAAGCGGTCCCTTTATCTTAGTTATACTTCTAGTCTCCTCAAATGAGTTCTTCTGTTGTTACATAACACCGATTCCTCACTCGCGTCCCTGTATATTGCAGGCCCTCCTCCAGAGTCACGACGTGGTGTCGCACGAGGTGTGCGGGGAGGACTCCCTCCGCGCCACCCCTCCCCCCGCCCCCCTCTTCCTGAACGGGGGCCCGGAGACGGCAGACGACCTCCTCAACGACGACGAGGAGAGTGGTGGGGGTGGCGTGACGCGCGTCAGGCTGGTGCAGTTCCAGAAGAACACGGACGAGCCCATGGTGAGTGTGGTCTTTGTTAAGCCCATTTCACACCTTGTCACAACTACTTGCAACTCTCATAAGACACCGTGCATTAAAAAGTTGCACTCAAGTCGTGAGATTTTTTCATGCGAGCACGAAAAAATCTCAGTTGCATGTAACCTTAGCCAATCAGGACTCGTTATTTGTTTGGCTGCATTGTGGCGAGCTAGACTTCGCCAACTGGTTGTTTATTTACTTTTTAAGTCGCCAACTTTCCTTGCTTTCAAAAAATTTAAAAATCTGGGCAATTAAAAATGGATAGTAAATGAATGGCAAAAATGGAAATTGATCTTATTAACTAAGTTCGGAAACATAAATTTCTGTTTGATTCAAACGATGCCTATAGTTTGATAAAAGTTTGTTTACAAAAAGATGAAACTTGCCAAATTGTGAGATGATAAATAATTTTTTGTGGAAACCCGAAAAACCAGGTTACACCAAGTTACGAGTTACAGTTGCAAGTAGTTGTGCAGGTGTGAAATGGGCTTTAGATGTATCCCTAACTGGATTTGTTGTTGTCGTATGCCTCCAGACTGTAGCCTGGAAGGCAAGAGGGTTGCAGCGGGGTCCATTGGCACAAGGCTTTGAGTACCCATGAGAAGGTGGATGTCTGACTTTTACTCCGAGATGGCGCCACCTTCTCAATTTTAGGCATGCCGCTGGATGGGAGGGGCAATTTTCTCCAGACGACCGGGCAATTTTCTCGCACACATGGTAACTGCGCTATAACCGACCACAGGACTTTCGGACCCACAGGTTTAGCGAGCTCACGTTCTCCGCATGTACTCAAGACAACACAAATATCTATGCCTTACCCGGGATTCGAACCCGGGCCCACTCGCTTCCCGGACCTACTGGATTTGTAGAAGAGGTCAAAGCGCATAATACCGAAAACGTCTCGAAATTTGGAACATAGAGAGGCGAAGGAGTTGGGTGTAGTTTTTGTTGCATGTATAATATATGGATGAAGAGAAATGGGTATCACACAGATTGGGTATCACACATAATTGACTGCTAATTCAGAAGACACGACTATTAGGGTGGGCCGAAAAAAACTTTTTATTTTATTTTGGATCGCTATCGTGCGGAAAAGTTACCATTGGTAAAGACATGAAAAATGCACTAATTATTTTTTTTCATTACTTTAACTTCCGTTCGCGCAAAGACATCAAAGTTGGAAAAATAGTCAAAAAACGAATTTTTTTATATTTTTTTATACACGATAAATGTTTTTAGTTGTGTTCCCTATATCATGAATTAACTACTAAAAATACGTAAAATCAATATATATGCACTTATTATACATTTATGTCAAATCTGTGAATTTTGCAAAAACTAAGAATGTTCTTTATTTTTGTGAGTATTCCCAATATTTCCATTTAACTGTGATTTCTATTCTAACTGTGACTGACCCAACGAGCTGATTGGAACACGTGACTGAACTTTATCTACATAAACTGTTATCTTTGGTTATAATAAAACGTTGTGTGCTTTTTCTACCCTATGACTTTGTCGTGTCTTTTTAGTGTGCCAATTTACTCTGCTCATTAACTTCACATGGTTATGGGCCCAGGATTCGTTATATCCTGCCCTAACCAATTGGCACTTGTAACTGAGAATTTTGAGAATGATACGAAATTAGAAATTGAATAGCCTTCGTAACAATGTTTGTTTTAGTAGTGTGATTATGTCGAAAGTGGTCAATTGTTAGAACTTTTTTTGTGCTGTTTTGGAACTTTGAGTATTAGTACGTATCTTTCCCGAAATGAGTCATTCTGATGACGTGGGAGTGCTCGACTTCGAGAAGCTGTCTGGAGCCAGCAACTTCAAAGAGTGGCGGACCGACATGGAAATGCTTCTGCGAGACCGTGGCTTATATGGTTTCGTATCCGGGACGGAAACTCCTCCTGCTGCAACAGAACCTGCCAGAACCCTATCGGAGTACCAGAGGCGGAAGGACAAGGCCATTTCGACGATTTACCGTGGACTTGCACCTCCAATCAAGCGGATAATTGCCAGTGAACTTGACTCTCAGAAGGCTTGGACAACTCTGGAGAATAACTTCGAACCCTCATCAAAAGCTTTGGTCGGTAGGCTTTTTACTGAGTTTTTTAGTGACCACATGAAACCTAGTGAAACCGTTTCAATCTACCTAGCAAGACTGCAAGACCTGGTGAGACAATTAAAGAATCTAAATTGTGAAATAGTTGATATACATATAGCATACAAAATGATTGCTAATTTACCTTCTCGTTTTGACTTAATTGTTCAACAGTTGTATCAATTAGAAGATAAGCAGTTTACTTCGGAAAAAGTTTCCCAGTCGCTTCTAGCTGAAGAAGGGCGTTTATTAAATTGTAATAAAGTGACAAACCAAGAAATTCCTGGTGCTTTTGCTTCTACCTCGGGAAATAATAATTACAGGGGTGACCGTTTTGCAAACGTTAAGTGTTTTAAATGTTTAAATTATGGTCATTTTCAAGATACATGTCCAGTAAACCGTAAAAATGTTAGGTCTGAATTACCCGTTTCTCGTGGGAGGACTAGATTTCGTGAACGACCCAAACGTGATAGAGTTAGGTCTAAATCCCCACGACAAACTTCGGCATGGGTTGTAAATGCAACAAATTCCTTTTCGGAGAAGAAAGTTTTTGTATTTGATACAGGGGCTACTCATCATTTTTCGCATGATCGCAATTTGTTTGTAGCGTTTAAGGAAATATCTAAGAGTGTTAAACAAGGAAAAGGGTTTGTAGAGGCTAAAGGTGTGGGAGATATACACGTTGTACTTAAAGGTCTCAATTCGAATGTAGAGGTTACTTTACGTGATGTTTATTTTGTACCTGATATGTGTAGAAACCTAATAAGTTTAGGAGTTATAGATAGTTTAGGCTGGAGTTTTACAGGTAAAAAGGGATATTTAACTATTTATGATACTAGTGGGAAGGAATTTCTCCGTATTAAGAACCAAAATTCTCTTTATTCGACAATAGGGGTTAAATCTAATTTATCGGAGTCAAATTTCTTAACTGTGATTAACGAAAAGTCGTTAGAATCATGGCACAAAAGGTGTGCACATATAAATTCTGGAGCAATTTATCGAATGTTTAAGTTAAAAACTGTAATTGGGCCTAAATCGGAGATTGTGAGCCAATCTGTAAATTGTCACGATTGTATTCAAGGCAAATTACGCCGTGGTCCTTTTAAGAGATTAAGCGGAATAGCAAGTAGTCGACCTCTTGAATTGGTTCATATTGATCTTTGGGGACCTTCGACTGTGAAGAGTCTAGGTGGGGCAAATTATTTTTTAGCCATAGTAGACGACTATTCTCGCTGGTTAACTATATATCCACTTGCACGAAAAAGTGATGCTTGTAGGAGCTTAAAAGATTTCATTACACATTCTGAACGTTCTTTAAATCTTAAGGTGATGACTGTGCGTTCTGATAATGGTCTTGAGTTATGTAATGAAGAAATAGATACTTATCTTAAAAACTTGGGTATTTACCACCAGAGAACAAACGTATACTCGCCCGAAATGAACGGGGTGGCCGAAAAAGTTATGGGTGATTCTATGGATGCAGTTCGTACTTTGTTAAACTCGTCAAAACTAGACGGACGATTTTGGGCTGAAGCATTAATGAGTTACGTGCATGTTCGTAACCGAATACCCCATTCTGTAAATAAAAATACTACGCCTTATGAACAGTGGTTTGGTAAGAAACCAAATGTTTCGTATTTTCGAGTTTTTGGTAGTTTGTGTTTCTTTTATGTTCCTAAAGTTAAGCGTAGCAAATTGGAACCTAAATCTTCCAAGGGTATTTTTCTAGGTTATTCTAATTTAACCCGTGGTTGTAGGGTATATGACCCAGTAAATAAAGTAGTTAAAGAATTGAAACATGTCAAATTCGACGAATCTGTAGTTGGTGTTATCGGTGTCAAACCAAATTACAAACCTAAAAGTAATGTTTTTGATTCTTATGAAGATTCTGATGTTTCCGATGATTATTCTGACGAGTTCAAAACTGAACAGTTAGATGACTCTAAATCCTCAGAAACAATTGATGTCATTTCTAAACCTGAAAATGATATCTGTAACTGGAAAAGACAAGAGTGTAAACGTACCAGAAGTGATACAATTTATGTATATTATTATCCACCCGATGGTACCAAGTGTGCATCTATAAATGACGTAAAAAGGTATTGTACTAAAAATGATATCAATATTGATGAAAAACTTTTTGACTTTAAACCCAAAACTAAGTTAGAGTCAAATTCCCCTTATGAAACTGATTCTGTGGATTCAGATCCGGAAGTTGAGTTAATGTCTTTCTTTGTTGACATCCCAAAAAGTTATAATGAGGCAGTAACTTCTGACCAAAAATTAAATTGGGAAAAAGCTATAAAAGAAGAGCTTTCTACTATTCAAAAACGCGATGTTTGGGAAATAGTAAGATGACCAGAAGGTCAAAAAGTAATATCCAACCGATGGGTGTTTAACCTAAAAACTAATATTGATGGCACAATATCAAAATTTAAAGCAAGATTAGTGTCCCATGGCCATAAGCAAAAATTTGGTGTGGACTATTTCTCAACATTTTCACCAGTTGTAGATTTTAATCTTGTAAAACTATTTTTTGGTTTACTTGTGATTCTTATGGGTTGGAATCATACTCACGTGGATGTCAAAAATGCATACTTATACGGTGAGTTAAAAGAAGGTATATTAATGGAAATTCCTGACGGTTATGAAAATATTGATAAGAAAAATTTTGTTCTCAAATTAAATCTCTTTATGGTTTAAAACAATCTGGACGTGTATGGTTTAAAAATTTAACTGAAACATTGATTGAAATTGGATTTACTCGTTCTGAATATTGTCCTTGTTTGTTTTGTTTTAATAAAAAATGTGTTATATTATGTTATGTTGATGATCTTGCCATATTTACTAAAAATGAAAGTGTTATAAAAGAAATATTATTTTCATTAGAAAAATATTATGAAATTGTTAATTTAGGTGGAATCGAAAATTTTTTAGGTGTACAATTCGAAAGTCTTGATAATGGTATTTTTATGCATCAGCACAAATATATTGATAAACTTGTTCAAAAATTTAATATTGATTTGAGTGTTCCAGTGTATACACCTAGAGAATTAAATATTGTGATTCAGGTGGACAATTTTATTTCAGAGGAAAACGTTCCCTTCAAAGAACTGCTTGGATCATTATTATTCCTTGCAAATAGAACAAGACCAGATATTTTGTTTTCTGTTGTTTACTGTGCTCAATTTTCTTCGAACCCGACTATGCATCATTATAATTTGTTAATAAGAATTCTAAAATATGTTGGTACTTCAAAAGACTATGCCATAAATTTATCTAAAGCTAATTCTTTTGATTTAAAAATGTATTCTGACGCATCGTGGGCAACCTCAGCCGATTGTCGGCGTTCTATTTCTGGTTTTATTTGGTCTGTAGGTGACGTATTTCTAGGTTGGAGATCTACGACTCAGAAGTGCATAGCAAAAAGTGCTATGGAAGCTGAATTTATTGCTTTGGACACTGCTGCTACTGAGTTAAATTGGTTTGTAAATATCTTAAATGAAGTTGGTTTATTTCCTCGTAATGTTCATTCATCTTGTGCTTTATATTGTGACAATACATCGGCCATTCATTTTTCTAATAATATGATTGTTAATAACAAAACTAAGCACATTGAAGTGAGATATTATTATATTAGAGATTTCTTAGAAAATAAAAAGTTCATTTTGAAATATATTAACAGCGAGAAAAATGTGGCTGATCTATTGACTAAATGTTTGTTGAAACAAAGATTGTTGCAACTTAATAAATTTATTTTTGGTAATATTGTGAATGGGGAGGCAGTGTGAGTATTCCCAATATTTCCATTTAACTGTGATTTCTATTCTAACTGTGACTGACCCAACGAGCTGATTGGAACACGTGACTGAACTTTATCTATATAAACTGTTATCTTTGGTTATAATAAAACGTTGTGTGCTTTTTCTACCCTATGACTTTTTCGTGTCTTTTTAGTGTGCCAATTTACTCTGCTCATTAACTTCACAATTTTGTACAACGTTGCGTGGCCGGAAGATCTGACACAAATGTATGATAAGTGTATATTTTGATTTTACGTACTTTTAGAAGATAATTCATGAATAGAAACGCAACTAAAAATATCTATCGGGGTTAAAAAAAAATTACAAAAAAATTTCGTTTTCTGACAATTTTTTCCAACTTTGATGGCTTTGCGCGAACGGAAGATAAAGTAATAATAAAAAAAAATTAGTGCATTTTTCATGCCTTTACCAATGGCAACTTTTCCGCACTATAGCGATCCGAAATAAAATTTAAAAAAAATTTCGGCCCACCCTAACGACTATGCGTCAACAAAGTCATCATATTAGCTTTATTTTGCTGTTATGAAGATTTTCGTACTTGGTTTTAAAAAAAAATGCTTACACTACAAAGCAGTATTACGTAGAAGTTGCGAGGTTGCGATTTCAAAACTAATGTATTAGCGCTATGGGGATGACCATCCCTCTTAACAATGCGTCGCGTTTTTTTTTTTTTTTTTTTTAAGCTAACAGTCCTCTCCATATGAGTCATGTCCATCTGTATTGTCGGCTCACTTCTTACAAACTATTAAACAGTAGCATGTGTGGTTTCATGAATCATCTATCTCAAAATATTGACTTTATCACGTCGAAAACAATGCCTGCTTTGTGTTTTTAGAGCGAGTGAAAAAAAAACACCCATTTGCGCTTATAAATGCAAGTAATCAAATACGTTTAGGGTTAAAGCAATTAAACAATTAAGAAAGCAATTGATGCTTAATGATTTTAAGCGATTCCACAATTCTGCTGATTAAATTACTGGTAGAATGGTAAATGCGTTGTAAATTTCTTAGATGGCATCTAATGTTAGTTAATGACCATCCTTATAACGATAATGATGGTGTTCCAAGAATACCATAATGGTCTGTGTAATTACGCATTTTATTTCTTGCTATTTATAGAAAAGTAGTTTCGGAAAAACGTAAAGCGAGACACGCTTTAATCTGTTAACATTAATAGGTGTTTTTGGATGCTTTAAAGAGTTTAATTACATCGACAACATCTGTGATGCATCCTACTTGAAATTGTGGTTATTTAATTCTAGCCGTATTATTCTTCTATTACAGAATTTTTACACCTGAATCAGTTGCTCTAAGTCTAAAAAAAAATATAAGTGCTATTGGATTTTAAATTTTGCGATTTAAAAATTATAGCAGAAATTACTTCAAAAAGTCGCAAATAATTTGTTTATGATAATCGAATAAAAAAGCTACTGTTGTTGTCATTAATCCATACTAAAGCGTTATTCTAAAAAAAATGACACATGATTCTTTCAATAGTAAAGTAACCCGTTTTTTATTAAAACAAATTCGTGTGACTTCAAACTATTTCTTCAATTTGACACGCAGTGACGAAATTTTTAAAAAATTGATGGCCAAAACAAAAGAATAAAGGTAAGGGAAATATATTACCCATTTATTTAATAAATTATTGATATATTGTAGAAATTATAATCGCCATCTGACAATAATCTGTCTATTTAAAACTTCAAAAATTAATAAATATACGATAATTTTTTCTTCTTAATTGTTGCATTTTGCTTGTATTTTGATTTCATACATTCATGATTTCCTAGCAAAGCAATACTTTTGTGCATTTGTCAGCACAGTACAGCACATCCAAGTAAAGTTGAAAGCCGGAGTAAATTAAACTGCAAGTAATTTGGGAGATTGGTTTCAAAATCGCAAAAAATATCCAACACGTATAACAGACACTTTGTCGTACATGTTCTTTTTAGTTCGAGACATCTCACCAAACTAGAACTACTGTGAAACTCACTCATAAAAATTTAAAGTCAATAAAATCTATAACTAATTATTATTTCAATTCATTATTTTGAAAATTTTATTAGTAATTTGCGTTATTCATATTTCAAATATGTTACTACCAATTTTTATGTAATTTTTTAGGAAAGTGAAATTAAATTTTAAAATAATTATCGTGTTCCGAAGAAACTTGGCAACAACCAAATTATTGGACAGCTTGCCAATTTATCGCAAATAATGTAAATGATGAGTGCATTTGGCGATATTCTGGCAACATTTAGTTATGACTGGATCTTTGATTGTCTCGAATAGACTATGGATATATGGGACTATCACTTTTTAATCTACCTGAGGGGCTGGGGAGCTCAGTCGGTTAGGCACTGGCCTAGCATGCGAAAGGTCCCAGGTTCGGGTCCGGACATCGCCAAAATATAACGCTGCGTACGATGTCACTTTTAACGGTTGCGTTGGGTGCCTATTCAGATGCTCGTCACTTCACTGTGGTTTTAAAATACGACACACGTCGCCAATAGCTCTAGTGCGACGATGATTCAAACCTAACCAAGAAAAATATTCAATGTTTTCATCCACAACGTATTTTTTTCGCTTCCCTTTTAAATTTATTCTCGCGCTAATTACGCTGAGATAATGCTATTTATACCTACCCCTAACCTTGGCACAGAGGTGCGACATTCTACGAGGAACTATACAAACCAATTATTCTTTAGAATGATCATCAGCATATTCAGATAGTGTCTAAATGATAGGGGCTTGCAAAATTTAACTTGGTATAAAAATGAACGATTCGAACGGAAGGAGTATTTTTTTTTTGTGGGATGTGTGTGTTTTTTTAATGGAAAACAATGTAATTTACATGATAACTGCTGATGGCTTACATTAATATTAATACTATTTTATTTATCTATAATGCAATTTTCACTTTCAAATGGTTCGAATATTATGTTGTAAAAGTATTAATCAAAAAATAGAAAAATATTCTAACCCTTTTTTTTAAAAAAAATCATATTAGGGAAGCTTAAGTCAATCAGCTATATTTACCATCTAACAAAACCGTCTGTAGAAATAATCAATAAAGCCCAAGTTCTTTGGCTTATATTGTTTTGTTTTGTACATTGGACTAACATGGTGAAGAAGACTTCGGTGGCGACTCGGCTGTCGCTGCTATTTCCCCTTAACGAATGTGCTTTCATTTCAAAATGGTTAGGTTACGTTAGGTTTGAATTGTGGTCGCGAGCTACAGAAGGGCTATTGGCGACGGGCATCATAATCTAGAACCACTGTCAAGTGACGAACCG
Source organism: Hylyphantes graminicola (assembly GCA_023701765.1). NCBI lineage: Eukaryota > Metazoa > Arthropoda > Arachnida > Araneae > Linyphiidae > Hylyphantes > Hylyphantes graminicola. The sequence goes on from CM043116.1 coordinate 71,403,330, forward strand.
GCACCTGAATAGGCACCCAACGCAACCGTTAAGGGCGACATTGTACGGAACGATAGGACATTGGAAAATAGTTAACGTGCACTCCCTCTACACGGGGCATTTTTCTTTGAACATTTTTGGATGCACGGGTCGTTTATAGGTCAGCAGTTATTTTGACGATGCCCGGACACGAACCTGGGACCCATCGCATGCTAGGCGAGTGTCTAACCGACTGGGTACCCCAGCCCTTCATTTCAAAATGGCAAGTAAAATGATCTTGTTGCGCCTGGTCTAAAAACGATGTCACAAATCTCACGTTTTTTCAGTACATTTCTGTAACATATGTTTAGCCAGATTTAAATTGTAAATGCTCAGATTACATCATTTATGTTGAAACGGTGTTCAATACTGGGCGACTTCTCAAAAGGGCTCCGAGCCAACTCCAACGTGTTGAATACACATTCTTGTGTTGAGAAGGTTTCAAACTTTGTTACTTTTTCAAGTTTGCCTACCTTTGCGTAAGGATATAAACTTTATTTTGATGTCGAAGGCAACCTTTATAATTTTTATACAATAACTTATAAACTTTATAGAGTATAAAGAGAAGTTAATTCAGTATTAACACAGTTTGTATTCGTTGGAATTCATTTTAAAATTATTAAAATTCTTTTTTTTTTTTTGGCCCGTTAAAGGGCGACAACTTACGCAGCGTTAGGACATTGAGGGAAATTTAACGTGCACCTCCTCTACACGGGGTATTATTCGTTGAACATTTTTGGCTTCACGGGCCGTTTCGTTCACGGGCCTCCCCAGCCTCTCGTGGGATTATAGAGACATGTATGTCAGCTATATTCAGAGCCTGCTCTTCCATAAGGCCCGTTAGGCCCAAAATTTAGGGGCCCCTAAATTTCAGTTCCTTTTATGATAAATGCTGTAAATCCCCAAAATATAAGTAAACTAAAAATAATTCTGATACTCCACCTTGTTTTCTGCTCAATTTTGTCTAAGAAATTGACCAAACGTGATTGTTTTGATCGATGTTTATAAGAAAGCCAATAAAATTGTAGTAAAAATTGTTGCAAGTCGATACATAGGTCACATGGCACCAATGTTACTAAAAATCATACATAAAATTTTCGTAAAGGGGCCCCTAAAATAGGTTGTGCCTATAGTCCGAGATTTCTTAGAGCAGGCCCTGGCTATATATTTATCATATTAAAAAAACCTTGAAAAATTAGCAACACGTCAGCTGGAGAAATGTTGCTTAGAAAATCATGTTATTCCATTAGATTAACACAGAGGCACTTTGGTTTGGATACCCGCGGTCTTCCGGTCTTATTCGCCGTTAACGCAGCCAAGCAATCAATCCAAGTCCCTCAAATCGAAGACGGTCCGTTCGAAGTCGCTCTATCTTCATCCATCACTAGCAGACGATCATTAAGGCATGCCCTTAAACTCCAAACGATATTGGCGAAAAGAGATTTATAACCGCCTTTTGTTCCGGCACAAAGTAGACTTGGTCGGAGGACGCTGATTGGTAGGTTGGTGATCGAATCAGAATCTGATTGGTCGAGGTGGAATGGAGAAACGTTATTGTGCATGGAGTTGCAATCAGTGGCTTTGTTAAAAAATTGGAATATGTGAGATGGATGATGGCTTTGATCAATTTTAAATTTAAATCATACGGGGACCTTTTTTTATAAAGCGCGCTCAATCGAGAAATACACAAAAGGTTGGTTGGTAGACATATATTTTCAAGCTTGTGTGCTTGGTCAGACACCCGCCTATAAAGATTCGCCAAGGAAGACAGACACAACACACACTCATACGGGACAAATGCTGCCATCTATCGCGCGACACCTCCACAATTCGGACATGTCCCTGAAGTGGAGGGATATAGTCTTGGGATCTGTACCGGTGGGAAACTGAGCAATGACTGCCCACAGGACTTTCGAACCAAACAGATTTAACGAGCACGTACTCCGCATGTACTTCGCCAAACACAATCATCCGTTCTAAAGCTCTAGATTAGCGGTCGCCAGTCGCCAACTGACGACTATTACATCGAAATTGGCTACCTAACAATGGAACCCCAGTCGCCAAAATTGGCAATCATAATTTTTTTCCTTTTTGTTCAACAAATAATTAATGCTGAAGCTGCATTTCTAAAATGTGATAATAGTAAAACGCTCCAATTCGTTTCTGTCGGGAAGAAAGACTAATTTTTACAATGAACTTTCGCTACGCACCCTGTCGTTGAACTGCAGGTACATAAATAATTTTCTCCTTTCAATTATGGCCAATCACATAATACTTACTTATTTGGTATGATCCTTTTTTTATGTCCATCTTTTCATATAAAAAATATCCGTAATAAAATTTTGTTTTGTGTTAAATAGCACTTTATTTTTGTCATATATACTTAGTTTAAAACTGGCTACTAAAAATCCAAATGTGGCTACCATTTTTTTTTCACTCTGGTAGCCACTGGCTACTATTAAAAATTCCCAGTCTAGAGCATTAATCCATGCCTTATCGGGCTTTGAACCCGAACCCAGGGGCTCCAAAAACTAGCTCCCTAACCATTGCGCCACCGGGTCGGCATTTGTATATATATCTCCGAAGCAGTAGACGAATTTAGTTACAGTTATCGCGACTACTTTTTAAATGTCACTAGCAACTTTTAAGGGTGTGGATTCCAAAGATTTTGCCCTAAATAATTATCTGAAAATCACAAATCTTCGCTCTTAAATACACGTCAAAATTCTTTTCTGTGATTCTAAAATAGCAAAACTCCGACTTAAAATATAGATACAATAAAAGTACATTTTTACACATATAAAAATCGCATTTTTTTTTCAATTAATATTTTTCTTAAAAATGCTCCCTGATAATATACATGTAAAATAAGTTGACAGGGAAACCTAGATAAAATTTAGTCTTTTTTATTCAGCTGCTAGACGTTGGTAAATGATAAATGGGAGTATCTGAAGTCGACGATCGATGGAATGCCCACAAAAATGGCGAATAATGTACAGCGCTCCCTGATTGACCAATCAGAAGTTAAGATTTTGTAATACGAAAGGTTTAAAAAGGTCAACGTGTAGGCGTATGATCCACGAAAGTTCTGTTGGAACGTTGGAATGTTAAAGTAGCACACTCTTTAAAAAAAAAGTGAAATCCACTCCTATAGGAGAAGTGCATTTTCGACGCTGGAAAGGAGTGAAAATTAACTCAGACTGAGTTAAAATTAACTCAGACGTAGTTAAAATCACTCGTTTGGAGTGATCCTGTCGGAGGTTTAAATAAACAAAGGAGTGAAATCAACTCCTATGGGGGAAGTGCATTTTCGACACTGGAATGAGTGAAAACTAACTCAGACTGAGTTAAAATCGCTCGTTTGTTTTAAGAGGGTAAGTGATATTGAGAATATGTGAAAAGGTAATTTAAGTTATCAAGTTAAGATTGGGGCTCAAGTATAAGTTTTTGAAGGGTTTAAGTCAGGATACGTAATGCATATGCTCCTATTCTTAAAGTAGTAGCACACCATTTTGCTCCTAAATTATTTCATCCAATTTTTAATACTGGTCTCAACTCTGTTCCAGGGCATCACGCTGAAAGTGGACGATGAGAGCCGCTGCATCGTCGCCAGGATAATGCACGGAGGCATGATACACAGGCAAGGTACAGAAACATATCCATAGTTAACCCCCTAATGCATACTGTTACCGTTTGGTAATAGGTCACATAATCCACTTTATTCTATTAAATTAGAGCTCCCTCTCGTCAAATTTGTGTTTTTTAAATCTATTACATTCCATTTTGAAGTTTTAGTTAATAATAACCCTCGTAGATGACAGTAGTAAAAGTGTATTCAAAATTAAAGAGTGAGGTTATTAACTGTTAAAAACTGTGAAATTTCGTTTTTGGCAGTATTCAAAGTATAATAATATTAATACTAAATATACAAATAAATTGTTTTGAAAAACTAATTGTAGTTAAAGAGGATTATTTTGAAATATATTTAGTAGTTTTCTAGTCATTATTATAAAAATTGGAATCCTGTAGTTGGTTTTGTAATATGGAAAAAAAAAAAATTAAATTATTTAAATTCTAATGCAGTTAATTTTTTTTTCAGTATTTTTCCCATTTTGTATAGTATTAAAGATTCATGTATATTTTTTCGGGATGAAAAAAAAAATTCATGCATTAGAGGGCTAATATACAGAGTGGGGCAAGTAAAAGTGGCCCCAGTATAGAGATAGGAATACGTTGAAATACTTGGCGTGAAAAACTTGTAGCAGCCTGAAAGCCTTCTAGTGGAAAGATAAGATTATTCAAGCGTGTAATGGTTTCACTTAACAAACCTGTTTTTGCATTGGTTCTGTTGGATTAGCAACACATTAGATGCTACTCATGGGCTATCGATTATACCAAAACCGAGCTTAAGTTTGCAGCAGAGAAATGTACTGAGCGGAAGAAACTTGGTAAACAACCCGTCTGGCGCCGCAAAATCGCGTACTCTGATTGGCTGCTATTTTCGACCCTGATATTCGTGCGCCCTGTTACGTCAAAATCGAAGGAAAAAAAATAATTAAAATAACACTCTAACTGAAGCTAAACTAATGAAAATAATAAATTTATGTCTTGAAATAACAAATAAATTTGTTTATTGAATGTGAAATACCTTTTTGTATTCGATTCTCGCACTCAAAAATGAGAACTATTTACCCTTTTTCTCGTAGAACATTTGTATACTGCAAACTTAAGGTCGGTTTAGGTATAGTTACGAAATGGCGTCAGACAAGATCTGTATTGAACAAGTAAACAAACATTCGCCTAAACGGGTCTGAACACCAGATTTTGGGTCTTGCAATCAATTTAGAATGTTTTGTGTTAACGAAAACAAAAAGGTCCGATTCTCTAGTATAAAAAACTACCGAAATAAGCACAAGAGGGAACTTTTTACGCACAAACCAACACAACATCTACAAACCTGTAGTTTATATTTCATAACAACTAGCTTCTCAAACCATAGCATAGTTGCCGATAAAATTACATAGCAAGTGAATAAAATAAAGTAGCAAGTGGATAAAATAAAATAGTAAGTGGAAAACAGCAATGGAGTTAGTTAATAAATAAATTCTGATACTTTAGCTTCAACGCTTCGTTTATAATGTAAAAAGTGGATGAATTATTACGGCTATGTCGTTCCGTGTGTAAGTCACCTAATTTCATAACTCAGGCTACAACGTTACACACAAGTAAGGTATTATGTCAAAAAATGTTAATTCATCGAAAGTAGAAGTCTTTAATTCCAACTGAAGAATACATCAGGGGAAGGGACCCTTCTTCAATTGGTAATACAGGGTGTTCCAAAATTGACCGGAATTGTATAGGACGCAATTCCTAAATATTTACCCGGCCCCCGCCAATGAAAAACGGCTAACTAATTGGCCGCCCTTTCGGTCGTGCATGAAATCTTGCACTTGTGCTACACAAGAATGTAGAACTTTTAGTTTGGTTTGGTTGAATTTACATCTGATAAAAGTTACAGGTTCAACTAGTTTTCAAAAAAAAAAAAATTTAGGAGGCGGTTCATTTTGATAGGTTGTTGCATTATTGTTAAAAAAAATTGATGTTGACCATCAGTCTATACATAACAATTATTGTATTTTACTTATTTATGCACATATACAGGGTGGTTATAAAATAACGCTCGCTATTCGGGGTGGTCTGTAGCTTTAATGAATAATCCAAATGCAGAAGACTTTGAGACACTTACTAATCAAGAAGGGGGGAAAGAATGGAATCATAAAAAACAAACTCGTCTCTTGACCAGGGTTCTAAATTACGAGGCGTAATTGGATGCGTTGGCCGTAATTAGTCATAATTGGCTACGCCGCGTAATTTAGTACCTTGGTCAAGAGACGAATTTCGTTTTATTATTCCATTCTTTATCGAAGAAAAGAAAATAGTCTCTTTACCAGAGTTCTAAATTACGAGGCGTAATTAGCTGTGTTGGCCGTAATTGGCCATAATTGACGACGCCTCGTAACTTAGAACCCTGGTCAAGAGACGAGTTTGTTTTAAATGATTATTCTTTTTTGTGATTATTTTTTAAGATTCTATCTTTTTTATGATTCCATTCTTTTTCCACCCTTCTTGATTAGTAAGTGTCTCAAATTTTGAAGCATTTGGACTATTCATTCAAGCTACAGACCACTCCGAATAGCGAGCGTTATTCTATAACCACCCTGTATATTCCGGTGTGTGTGCATGATCAGAGACCCGCTTATAAGATTTCGTCAAGTAAGACAGCCACAGAAGGATTTTTTACTGACAGAGAAAGGAAGTACACCCAGGGCAAAGGCGGGAATTGAGCCCGCACTCATTACAGCGCGCGGACTGCTAGCGTTATGGCCTGCGATCCAAACCACTCGGCTATCGATCCCCACATGACACCCTAAATTGTCTCCGTGTTGGTAGATGGTGCGGTTGGTAGGTTCAGTCTCTACCCTACTATGGAACTATTTGGTCCCAACACATGCACATTTCGACAAACTTTACATTTCTATTGCAAAACGTTTGCTCCTTCCAATTTTCAAACATCCAGCTCGAATTTGAAACACACCAACTTATTTAAATCGAAATCCAAACACAAAAATTCCATTTTCGTAGTTACTAATCATCTTTAGTAGTTTTAGAAACTGTGATGTAACAGAATCTGCAAATTGTAAAATTACTAGGCAATATGTCGATTCAATCAAACCAAACTCAAAACAAATGCATCCCTTCGTCAACACATTCTCGTGCTGCCCTAGTTCAAGTATGCAACCACGACCAAAACGCGTGATCAATTGGCTTTTTACTATTTTTCGGAGGGGCCGGCTCAATATTTCGGAATTGCATCAATTCCTATTCTGGTCAATTTTGAAACACCCTGTATGTCTGCATCAGGTCTGCTACGCAAAGATCGTCTAAACTCGTGTGAAGAAATCAGTTTTGTCTGGGGGGCCTTGGCTCTTATCACGCGGAGCATGGGTCCCTATCTCTATGATAGAGATTCACGCCCAGACCCTAGTCTGACGCTTGAACCGTGGAAGAAGAACCAAGGAAGAAACCGTTTTCCGATCGGCACCATTCGCCAGGTGGACCTCAATACCGACACATTCCCAGTCGATGAAGGATTTTTTTTTCTCGTGTACTCTTCATCTTTGTCAAAACTAATAGTTAATTAAGCAACTAGTGCCGAAAATAATACTTTATTAAGCGAGTGGCTTTTATTTCACAAGACCGTAGGTCGAGTGAAATAATGGCAAGAGCGTAATTAAGTATTATTTGGCACGTGATTGCTTACAATATTTTTATAATAACGCGCAAAAAAGTATTTCTGCCAATGAGTGATTTTCATGACATCATTCAGTTTCCTTGGCGATATTCGAAAATGCAAAGTAGTAAAAGAAAAGTTGTAATATAATTTTCTATTTTGAATCAAAATAGCATTGTTTGGCGTGAAATTTGTGTTCTTACTTTTGTCTTATTTAATTTCCTAAAAATAATTTTTGTAGTACTTGTAGTTCCATAGAGATATTAGAAAATGCAAAAGTAATGGACAAATAGAAATAAGTGAGTTTCATGACATAATTTAGTTTCCATGGAAATATTCATGAAATCATTTTGTTTTTCTACCAATCAGATACTCTTATTTACTTTACCGCACTAGTGCCAAAAGTACTACTTTCGGCACTGTCTGTGACGTAAGCACGTCAAGTGTCATTTCCGCAGCTTTTTATGAATGAATAAGATATTTAAAAAAAGTGAACTTTTTTGCACGGTTGTTATAAAAAAAAACTAATTTCGTTGCTTCGTTTTTCCAGCCACCCTGCACGTGGGCGACGAGATCCGCGAGATCAACGGAGTGAGCGTGGCTCGGCAGTCAGTCGAGAGCCTGCAGAGGATGCTCGTGAGTATACTTGACTTTTTTTTTGGTCAGTACCGAAGAACAATTGCTCAAACATATAATTGGAATTTTACTAAAAAAACTGCCAGCTTGTGTGTTAGGAAAATACCAAAATACCGTAAAATTTACGGAGAAAATTTTTATTTTATACGAACGATTTTTAATTTTATAAAAAAATTATCTATTTTTTAACTGAAAAATTGCAAAGAAAAACAATTTTACCTAATTATTATCGCAATTCTACCGAGGAACAATAAACTGCCGGACCCTGGTTTGTGCGACAATCCCATAAAGCTTCGGTACAATCCTTTACCATCCAACTGATCTAGTTTAGGACACTAAGTTTCAAAAAACAGTTAAAATGGATGTTTCGGTTGCAGTCTAGTAATTCTTTACGCTGTTAAAAAAAATTCACTTTTAACAGCATAATTTTACAGAAAAAAATGTTTACATAAAATAAAAATAAAAAAAATTATCTGTCATGTTGCATGTAGTATTCATGCAAGACTAATTGGCATTCATTCGTGTTACTGGGCAGTTCTGCCATAATTTTTTTTAATTTCATTTATAAAAAATTTGTTAAATTAATTTTTTCAAAATCATCTTAAATGTTTGTAAAAAATCTTATAAGGGTTCTAGAATCACGAAAAAAAGTTCAGCAAAGCTCATTTGTAAAAAACAAAAAATAATAATAATAAGGGATGGCAGTTTTTAAAAATCCCCGATGCCTCTTAAATTGCCTCTTCAATCTCCTCTTAAATTGCGACTTACACCACAGTTACATGGAATTACCCATTAGTAAAACATGTTACATGATTGTTTGAATAGTTTTTTTAATGTGAAACGCTGAATTTTAATTAAAGAGCAAATTCAGCTTTTGCGCAATTCTTAAATTAAATAAAAGTGAAAAATAATCCATAAATGTGGCATGTTACATGACTGATTGACATTCTGATTACGTTTCAGCTTAACGCCAAATTAACGTGCAAAATCAGCTTCTACACAATTGCAAAAATATATAAATTGACAAATAATGCACAAAACAATCACGTTACATGATTGGTTGATTGGCATGCATTTTACATTTCAGCGTGATGCCCGCGGCAGCGTGACGTTCAAGATCGTCCCTAGCTACCGGAGCGCCCCTCCCCCCTGCGAGGTAAACTTCTTGTTCGCCAGGGAAATGCCGGAAGGCATTAGACATATTTGTCAGGGGGTGGTGTGACTGAAACATCAGCCCCACTCTTCTGTCGTGGACGGGTAAACTGCAGTAACTACACCAAAACCGACCTTAAGTTTGCAGTATACAAATGTTCTACGAGAAAAAGGGTAAATAGTTCTCATTTTTGAGTGCGAGAATCGAATACAAAAAGGTATTTCACATTCAATAAGCAAATTTATTTGTAATTTCAAGACATAAATTTATTGTTTTTATTAGTTTAGCTTCAGTTAAAGTGTTATTTTAATTATTTTTTTCCTTCGATTTTGACGTAACAGGGCGCACGAATGTCAGGTCAGGAAGGAGCAGCCAATAGGAGCAGGCGAAATTTCGGTGCCAGCAGCGTTGTTTACTCAGATTTCTCCACCTAGTACATTTCTCTGCTGCAAACTTAAGCTCGGTTTTGGTATAGACTAATGATTTGGAACATTGCAGTAAGCACTCTCCTAACTCCAACCATTGTTGTTGTTTGGTTGGTAGACATATATTTTCAGGCTTGTGTGCTTGATCAGTGACCCGCTTATAAGCCTTCGTCAAAACAATTGTTGTTGTTGTCCATAGATATCCCCAGAAAGATGGTTGCCAGAGCCTCCAAAGAGGTACTCTTACCACTGAACTAAACTGAAACTCTAAAAGAAGCATCCCATGAAAAGTTGGTGATGGGGAAGGCTATTTCAGGTCGCTTGGCGACATCTTTAGAGAGAATATGTGCCACATTTGGCATGAATTTACCGATAATAATTGACACTTGACTTAACAGTTTGCATTGAATGTCAAAATCGCTCTCTAAGAGCAGTACTCCAAAGAATTTTAGTTTTAAAGATTGTTCCTGGAATTCCATTTTTTTTTAAAGTTTATCTTTCCGAAACTTCATTATATAAATAACCTCCTAAAGAAATAACCTATCAATTTTCTGTTTAAAAAATTATTGAAAAAGTTGGTTTCAATAGCCTATATTAACAGGTAAAGTATAGGATTGGCGGCAAAAGGTGGGTTACTCTTACAGGGTTGCCGGGCTTCACCGACCCTATGGGCGAGAGTATTGATGCTCCTTCCAGAGTTTCAGTTCAGTTCAGCGACTGTAACCAATAAGAAAGTATACTGAAGGAAAAATTATTTCAGAGTAAAAATGGTCCAAATCATTGTTGGAGTTACAGCAGCTTAAACCCGTCCACGGCAGTATTTTGTGTCTCGTGCATGCGTTGGAATGTGAGGCACGAATAGGGTACTTGACTTTAAAAAATGCATTGGCTTAAAATATTATGCCAAAAGTACTAGACCCGTATTTTTCTTTTTCTTTCAAATACCCCATAAAAAGGGTGAAAATGAATTTTAAAATTAGGACGAAAGATCACACTCGAAAACTATGAGTTTGACCATCTCTCTTAACCTTATTGCCAATTTTTTCCTTTTGAATCAGTTAGAGCTTTCACTTCTTTTTATTCACTTGCAAAACCCAATAGTTGCACGTTTTGAAACAATTATTATGTTTACCAGTAGCTGACTGCTACTATATGCAAAAACGGAGCCAATTTAGGGAATATACCCTCACACGCTTCTCCTTTTAATATAATGTTGAAAAGAGAAAGAGTAATGGTAAATTCTCTAACAAATTTAAACCCGTTTTACAATTCCCGACTCAATTATTTATTTAATAATTAAGTGCATTGTAACTGTCTACTGAATCCAAAAATAGATATTTATAATTTTAAAGAAAATTATTTTATTTATACTTCCTTCCTTTGTGTAACTTTCTTTTAAAAAAAATTACCTGGTTCCCCCGCAACTCCTCCTCCTATTACTACACATATATCCGGCTTGCGTGCCTGATCAGAGACCCGCTTATTAAGCCTTCGTCAAGTAAGCCAGACACAGAAAGAATATTAACAGTCACAAAGAAAGAAATAACACATAGACAAATATCGAATTTTATTGACAAACACAAACATCCATGCGTGATCTGGTTTCGAACCCGGAACCCATCAGCTCAAAAGGCTAGCACACTAACCATTCAGCCGCCTGGTCAGCATACCCAACTCTTTCGTTTGCATCTGACAGAATAATTTCTGTTTCATCTGCTTTTTCCAGATGCATTTATACATTTACTACTTACCAACTTTTTTTGCATAACCTCTTAACTGAAACATGCTGCTAAGTTCACCAATGATGCGTGACTTAAATGCAGTTTTAACATTCCTTTGCTTAGTCTCTACTTCCACTGGCTTGCTACTTTTATTTGGCCAATTGCAATACAGGGCGTCCGTAAGAGACAATGTCCGAGTTTTAATGGAATATTACAGGAGTTTGTTTTATACTAAATAAAACAAATCATACATGAAATTGAAGGAAAACTAACCTAGTTTTTCCTATAAGTGCTCAATGCTTGCGCCTTTAGTGATACGGCACACATCCAAACGACAATGAAATTCTTCCCATACTGTCTGCAGCAAGTCCGGAGTAATGGAAGCAAGTATTGAATAGATGACATTGCAACTGTGAAAACGATGTAGCGGTACAAGCGCATACGCTTATCTGAAACTGTTGGAGTTATCCATTATTCGACGTCACCTTCAACCACAACTGTCGAACGATTACAGTTGATACTATTACATTTTAAAACTCGAACTTACTTTTACGGACACCTTGTGTATTACATTAAGTATTTATTGCCAAAGCAGCTTTATAACCAGTAAAGTTAGTGATATAAATATGTGCTACTATTTAATGAACTTAAAACCTATTTGTGTTCATATTTAAACATTCAGTTTTATTATTTATGTTCCATTTAGTTTTGCTTTTATTTTTGCTTTCCAAAATGACATGTATTATGCATGTACTTATATTTTTAAGTTTCCAAACTTTTTTGTTATGAACAAATTTATTCCCTAAATATTCTATCATATTCTTGTATTTTTATTAATAATACAAACTCGAAGCTTCTTTGATAAAGGCTCGTGTATTGTTAGATTAATTAAGGCTAGTCGAATAGTTAACAGAAAATTATATTCTAGTGTTGCCATGTTTTGAAGTCATTCTATTTAAATCGCATGTTATTTTTGCTTTCCAAAATGACATGTATTATGCAGGTACTTATTTTTAAGTTTCCAAACTTTTTTGTTATGAACTCATTCATTCCCTAAATTATTCTATTATATTCTTGTATTTTTATTAATAATACAAACTCGAAGCTTCTTTGATAAAGGCTCGTGTATTGTTAGAATAATTAAGACTAGTAGAGTAGTTAACAGAAAATTATATTCTAGTGTTGCCATGTTTTAAAGTTATTTTATTTAAATTGCATGTTATTTTTGCTTAATTTTTACTGATTCTTTTAAAAAATATATTTGCATGATTAATTGATGTTGCTATTACGCAAGAAACAGAACAATTATATGTTATGCGATACTTTGTTTAAAGTTATATGTGCCAAACTATTGCTTTTTGCCATATTTTCTCTCACTGCTTTTTGTATTTCAATTTTTGAAATAAAAGTTTTTGATTTAAGCTTTTTGTGGTTGTCTTTTTTTTTGCATTTTCCAAGTCCCTTTTTTATAATTCTGTAGTTTTACAGAAATCACTAATTGTTCATTGAAAAATTCAGAAATATAAAAAAATGAAATATTTTCAATTTTATTTTAAAAATAGTATTGAAAATTATATACTAAACTATAGAAATATATAGTAAATACATTAAAGCCTTTCCACGACATATATTTAATAAATTACTAAACTTAAGATAAATATTTTTTTACTAAACTAACGTTTTAAATAAAATTGGAAATTTTTGTGCTCATTAAAAAATTAGCTTACAAAATGTGAATAACGTGGGTGATTTCTGAAATTTTTTAATTGCAATTTTAGTAATTAAAATCTGTTTATCTTTCCCTTTGTCTATATCTTTTCTTTCTCTTTTCCACGCTGCCTCTAGTATTTCAGGATAAACCCCCCACCTATTTTAGTAAGTACTCTCAATCTTTCAGCTTTTTCAATATTTGATATTTTTATCATTTATTAAAAAATTTCAATAAGGCTATGTCCGCACTACGACAACTTTTGCAACACTTGCGCGCGCATGCATATACAACTTGTGCGCACAGGGGGCGTGCGCGCACAGGGATTGGTGCGCGCGCATGCCGGTAAAAATTGTATATGCATGCGCGAGCTGGTGCTGCAAAAGTTGTCGTAGTGTGGGCATGGCATAACGATAATAAATATGTCAAATGCATATTTTTATTTAAAAAAATTCAAACACCAATTATCCGAAGCGTTGCTGGTTATCCGAATTTCAGAAGACGCAAAAAAAAATTATTTCGGCCTATCTGTTAGAACGTCTTTGTTGATTTGTCATTTTTCTTTTGACAGACCAAAAAAAAAGAAAAATTACTAGGCCTTTCAGCAAAGACGTACAGTAACAGATAGGCCGAGTATAAAAGTTATGCATCACATCACACATAAAATTCGGAATAAATATAACTTTGATATAAATAACAAATGACTTCATAAATCAACTATGCTTTGAATATATAAAATACAATAAAATTTACAATGTCTATGTCTAGAAGGAAGGAGAGGCAGTTAAGCAGAAAGCAACTCAATGTAGAAAACAGCCATTTTAATTAAGTAAAGCAAAAGTTACAAGTTATAATACTGGGTTTACATGCTTCGAGCGCTGCTTCCAGCGTCAGCGTAAGCACTTTGTCCTTCATCGATTCGACCTTTAGTTGGCGAGAAATTGGCGAGTGAGATTGTATAGCACGACGATTTGATGATGTGACTAAATTGAATTCACGATGTAGGATCAATTAAGAAAGAGAGAAACGGCCAAGATAGTTGCCATTTACCTTATCTTAAACATTTCCTTTTTTTTTTTATCTCGGGGAGAAAACCGAAAAAAAGATGGGTTGGTGGCTTTGAGAGCCAGCTTCATCGGAAGTTCGTATGATTACGTGTAAAGTGGTTACCTTGATATAACCAAGGCCACGCTGAAATGGCTGCTCGAAGCAAATGCTCGAAGCATGTAACAACGGTGTAAAGAATCATATCTTCTCGCAACCCTCTCACCACTCCTAATGACAAATTAGAGGTTGTGTGCAGAGTTAGGATAGGTAGCCGCCAGAGGATGTTGTTGTACAAGCTTGAATATGACATCTATTATTCACAAGACTTTAAAAATATTAACAAACGAGGTCGGAATGGAAAAACTAACATAACAAACATATTACCATCCTCCTGTAAGGAGAAGTAAAACAAATCCAAATTTTTAATGATTTGTTTACCGTCGGGATTATTTTCAGGAAAACTTTTTTCATTTGAACTCATTAAAAACTAGAAAAAGAAACGCCCAACACAAATTTAGTGAAAACCGTAAAAAAGTTTTGATTTAAATCTTATTTAAAAATTAATCACTCAGTTTTATTTTTAAAAAAATAACAAAGGTTGTCCAATTTTAACCGACTGGGCTCCCCCGCCCCCAACGTTGTAACTGGAAGATTCAAATATACATTATTTTATTGTAGATTTACGAAAACTAAATGACTTAAGTCTTGTATTTCATTATAGATCAACGTTGAAACTAGTCGATTAAAATCATCATGAATATTTCATTATAAAGGGCGAGACCAATAAAAGTGGCCAAGGTCTAGAGATAGGAATACGTTGAAATGCTTAGCAAGAAAAAGGCTTGAAGCCGCCTTAAAGCTGTTTTTGCATTAGTTGGATTGGATTAGCTTCACTTTAGAGCTACTCATAGACTACTGACGAGTTCAGATCTTAGTTTGTACAGGGTGGTTATAAAATAACGCTCGCCATTCGGAGTGGTCTGTAGCTTTAATGAATAATCCAAATGCAAAAAACTTTGAGACACTTACTAATGAAGAAGGGGGGAAAAGAATGGAATCATAAAAAACAAACTCGTCTCATGACCCAGGGTTCTAAATTACGAAGCATAATGGATGTGTTGGCCGTAATTAGCCATGATTGGCTACGCCTCGTAATTTAGAACCTTGGTAAGAGGCGAGTTTCATTTTTGCAGTGCAGACGACTCAAATCTTCAACGTTATTTCATTGTAGATCTACGTTCGTGCTATTTCTTTTACAGTGTACGCGCTTCCACGTCATTTCATTGTAGATCTACGGGTGCCCTATTTTTACCAATGTGCAGACGACTTAAATTGTTTATATTCTTTCCTTGCAAATCTACGTGCGTGCAATTTTTTACAGTATAGACGACTCAGAATCTTCTACATTCCTTCATTGAAGAGCTGTATGTGAGCTATTTTTTACAGTGTGTAGGACCCAAATTTTCTACTTTATGTCATAATTCATTATAAATCTATGTGGAAAATAGACGGCACAAATCTACATTACTTCATTATCAATCTATGACTAAAGAATGTAGACTTGAGACGTTTAGTTTCAAAGTAGATTTGCAATGAAAGAATGATGATGATTTAAGTCGTCCAGTTGCAACGTAGATCTGCAATAAAATAATGCAGAGGATTTAAGTCCTATACAGGATGGTTATAAAATAACGCTCGCTATTCGGAGTGGTCTGTAGTTTTAATGAATAATCCAAATGCAAAAACATTTGAGACACTTACTAATCAAGAAGGGGGGGGGAGAGAATGGAATCATAAAAAACAAACTCGTCACTTGACCAGGATTCCAAATTACGAGGCGTAATTGGACGTGTTGGCCGTAATTAGCCATAATTGGCTATGCCTCGTAATTTAGAACCTTGGTCAAGAGACGAGTTTGTTTTTTATGATTATTCCTTTTTTATGATTATTTTATTATTCTGTCTTTTTTATGATTCCCTTCTTTTTCCCCCTTCTTGATTAGTAGTGTCTCAATTTTTGATGCATTTGGATTATTCATTAAAGCCACAGACCACTCCGAATAGCGAGCGGTATTTTATAACCACCCTGTAGTTTCAACGTAGATCTACATTGTAACCTAGACGACACAAATCCTCGCCTTTTTTTTCGCAATAATAATCGACATTATTCCATTACAGATCTACGTTGAAACTAGGCGTCTCAAATGTACATTATAGATCCACGTTAAAAAAACCTAACAACTCAAATCTACATTCTTTCGTTGCAGATCTACGTACGCGCCCAGTTCGATTACGACCCCTTGGAAGACGACCTCATCCCCTGCGCGCAGGCGGGGGTCGAGTTCCGCACAGGCGACATCCTGCAGGTCATCTCCAAGGACGACCACTCGTGGTGGCAGGCCCGTCGCGAGGGCGAGGAGGGGAACCCGGCCGGCCTCATACCCTCGCCGGAACTGCAGGAGTGGCGGACGGCTTGCCTCGCTATGGAGAGCTCCAAGAGCGAGCAAGGTGGGTGGTTCATCAGTAAAGGAAGATTAGCAATTTTGAGAATAATATCTACATTTTAGAACATCATTAGTCCATTGCATCTTTAGTTAGACTTACTACACTGTGAAATATATGTTAATTTTTGCAGGAAAAAAAATCTATACGTTTATGCAGAAAAAAGTTATTATTTTTTTTGTAATTCTAAACTGGTTTTAGTAAAAAACTGTTTCGATATTTAACCACGTGTCTAGACTACAACCGACAAAGAAATTCAACTATTTGTGGAAACTCCTTGTGCCGAAATAGCTTAATTGAAATAACGTTAAATAGTTGATCTATAATATAAAGGTCCGTCATTTGAACCCTGGTTCGGCGTTTTGTTAATCATCAGTAGGCGCGTTTACATGAGCAATCGAATCCATGGAATGCCAAAATTCCTTTTAGGGGAAAAACAGGAAGAGCAGGATTTCTAACCCAAATGATAGTCAGTGACCGAATCCATGGTATGAAACATCAAACAACCCTCCTTCATTGGAGGGTTTTTTGAAAACCTCCAATCAACCCTGCAATTCCGGTTCTGTCTGGGAGAAAATCCCCATTTGCTGAGTTTGCTCTTCAATCCATGGATTCGATGGCTCATGTAAACGCGCCTAGTAAGAGTTTGGTCGGGTTTGGGGACGACCACTCGTGGTGGCAGGCCCGTCGCGAGGGCGAGGAGGGGAACCCGGCCGGCCTCATACCCTCGCCGGAACTGCAGGAGTGGCGGACGGCTTGCCTCGCCATGGAGAGCTCCAAGAGCGAGCAAGGTGGGTGGTGCTCATGCTTGATGTATGCACCCTTAAAACAAACGAGCGATTTTAACTCAGTCTTTTCGTCGTAAGTGCACTTTCCCTATAGGCGTGGATGTTACTCTTTTGTTTTGTTAAACCGCCAACAATCTTAACAACAAAAGAGCGATTTTAAGGCGATTATTTAGAGCGATTACGAGCAATTTAGGAGTTAATTTTCACTCCTTCCCATTGTCGAAAATGCACTTCTCCTATAGGAGTGGGTTTCACTCTATTGTTTTAAGAGTGTGAATGATTCATCAGCAAAAAGAGGATTATCAATTTTGAGAATAATATCTACATTTTAGAACATCATTAGTCCATTGCATCATTAGTTAGACTTACTACACTGTGAAATATATATTAATTTGACAGAAAAAAAACCATACGTTTATGCATAAAAAAAGTTATCATTTTTTTGTAATTCTGAACTGGTTTTAGTAAAAAACTGTTTCGATATTTAACCACGTTTCTGGACTGCAAAAAACAAAGAAATTCGACTATTTGAGGAAACTTCGTGTGCCAAAATAGCTTAGTTGAAATACCGTTAAGGGGGTTCAGTATCTCATGATATAAAAAGGGCCATATCCATATGATAAAAACCACAAATACAAAATTATAATTTTGATAATAATGACTAGAAAACTACTAAATATATTTCAAGATAATCCTCTGGAACTATAATTAATATTTCAGAACAATTCATTTGTATTTAGTACTAGCATTATTATACTTTGAATGCTGCCAAAACCGTAATTTCACAAAAGTTAATAACCTCACTATATAATTTTGAACACACTTTTACTACTCACTGTCATCTATGAGGGTTATTAGTAAATGACAAATGACAGTGATTGCGCCTCTAGAAGGGAGAGTGTAGGCTTTATAGCCCATTACCCAGCTCACCAGTCACAAGAGACACACAAAGAAGGACGACACAAACACATAGACAAATGACAACATTTATTGACTGTCACAAACATCCATGCCTGACCGGGATTCGAACCCGACCCCAGCAGCTCCAAAGGCCAGCATCGTAACAATTGAGCCACCGGGGCGGCTAGGGTTATTAGTATCTAAAACTTCAAAGTGGAATGTAATAGATGAAAAAAACAAAATTTTGTCGAGAGGGAGCTCTACTTTAAGGGGTCTAAGGAGTCTTAAAAATGTGCAAAGAAGGAACTACAAAGTATAGTTTGATCTGTCATGTAATTTTTTAACTACTCAATATACAAGTATAATTTTTTTATATGTAATTCTACAAGATTTATTTATTATAAAACAAATTTTAAAATTTATGAAACTTTAGCCAAAACTAAAATAAATGATATTAAACATAAAGCTATTTTAACACATTGTGATTAGGCTTGCGCGGAAAATTTTGAGGGCAAAATTGAAAAAATGACCCAGAAAATGACTTTATATTGTACAAATATGTACAAACTAGGACTTATACCTAAATTCTCAGCTCAATTTTAATTAGAAATTATTTTAAAATGAATTCAAAATCAAAATTTAAAAAAATTTATTAATTTTTTTAGAAAAAAAGTTCTTAAAATAATTTCTAATTAAAATTGAGCTGAGAATTTAGGTATAAGTCCTAGTTTGTACATATTTGTACAATATAAAGTCATTTTCTGGGTCATTTTTTCAATTTTGCCCTCAAAATTTTCCGCGCAAGCCTAATCACAATGTGTTAAAATAGCTTTATGTTTAATATCATTTATTTTAGTTTTGGCTAAAGTTTCATAAATTTTAAAATTTGTTTTATAATAAATAAATCTTGTAGAATTACATATAAAAAAAATTATACTTGTATATTGAGTAGTTAAAAAATTACATGACAGATCAAACTATACTTTGTAGTTCCTTCTTTGCACATTTTTAAGACTCCTTAGACCCCTTAATAGAATAAAGTGGGTTATGTTACTTGTTGCCAAACGGAAACAGTGTGCATTCGAGGGTTAATGTGTAGTATGTGTGTTTTGCAGTGAACTGCTCGATCTTCTCGCGCAAGAAGAAGCACTTCCGCGACAAGTACCTCGCCAAGCACAACGCCGTGTTCGACCAGTTGGACGTGGTCACGTACGAGGAGGTGGTCAAGCTGCCCGCCTTCAGGAGGAAGACGCTCGTGCTGCTGGGTACGCATATATCCGCGGACACGAACATTTTCTTTTTGGCTTAAAGCCTTGGTTTCCCCGGAGTCTGTCGCCAGAAAAATGCGACAGCTATTATACGTGGATGACGTCATCGTACCGGCCACCGCTTCATCGGAACGTCACGTTGACACGAAACTAGAGAAACCTAGCGAACTCACTCAACTAACTCTGTTGTTGTTTTGGTTTTTGTCTTTGCTTGTCAAAAATGGAAAATTTAAGTTCTTGGTGATTTCTCACAATTTCAATTAGCATTTCTTCCTCGGCAAGCGTAAAACAACTCTCGCCTTCCATCATTTCCTCAAATTTTTAGTTTTCGGCAAGCACACCACGCAACAGACAACAGCAAAAAACGTTGTCATCGGGATTTCCCCAACACCCTCAACAGCAAATCAATCTGGCGGTCGTGTTGATTTGTTCGGCAACGCTCTCGAGGAAACCACTGTAGCGTAATCAATGTCAGTAGTTTGTATGACGTCACTCACCTCACTTGTCCGACCGCTATAATCTGTTGATGGACTCCGAGGAAACCGAGGCTTAAGGGGGAATGGATAACGGGGGTTCAAACTCAAGTGCCTCAGTGTTAATACAATAGGGGAAAAAAATTCTGTGCTACATTTCTGTATTGAATATTTTTACAAACGGGTTTGTTTTAATGATAACTGTATATAACCTGCAGGTCTCTATAATCCCACTTTTTGAAATTGCTTCATATATTTAATATTTTGCTTCTAAAATTATTTATTGAATATTAAAAAAAAAATATATTCGTACCAATTTCAAAAAGTGGGATTGTCGGGCCCTGTGAATCAGCTGAATTTATCACATAAAAAAACCGTTTGTAAAAATATTCAAGATAGCTGGATAAATGTGGCAATTTTTTTTTTCTGTATTGGATTAACACTAAAGCTCTTTGCTTTGGAGACCCACCAATGGACAATGGGTCTCCAAACCTAAGTGCCTCTGTGTTATACTCCGATGAAAAAAAAAACATTATTTAAGGAGGAATGGGCGCGCTGTACCTCGTGTTTCCAAAGCAAAGTGCATCACTGTTAATCCAATGGAGAAAATTATTTTCTCTTCTACATTTATCCGGCTTTATTGAATATTTTTACAAACGTTTTTTTATGTGATAAATGTAGCTGACCTACAGGTCCCGACCATCCCATTTTTTAAAAGTGGTTCGAATATTTTTTTTAATTTTCAATAAATAATTTTGCACAAAATAGTCTGTGCAATTTCAAAAAGTGGGAATATAGAGACCTGTAAGTTATCGACATTTATATCATATAAAAAAGCGTTTGTAAAAAAAGCGTTTGTTGGTTGTCGCTTTTCAGCGTCAGAAAAACTCTTCATTTCATTATATTTTTTCTCTTATTTATATTTTACAAATCAATTTCTTTTGATCAATGACCACGGATTTGCAAATTAATATGCCTCTACGTTAAACCAAGGGAAAAAACTGATTTTCTTACCCACATTTCTCCGGCTGTGTTGAAAATATTTTAGTTGTTTTTTTTTATATGATAAATGTAGCTGACTAACAGATCTCCATAATCCGCTTTTCAAAATTAGCTTGAATATTTTATGTAAATTTGTTGAAAACTAAAATTAAAAACATTCAAACCCATTTCAAAAAGTGAGATTATAGAGACCTGTAAGTCAGCAGCACTTATCATATCAAGAAAACCGTTTGTAAAAATATTCAATACAGCCTGAGAAAATGTGGCTTAAATAACATGTTTTTCATTTTATTGAATTCATTCGACTTTGGTTTGGAGACCCGCGGTCATTCGGGTATATTCACCCTTAAACAATTATTCTTATTTTCTCAACAACAACAATCCACCATTTTTGTTTTAATTTTTACATAATAATCCTTGATAATTACTCAAATTTCCAGAATCGATGAATTCCCTGATACCGCGGTTACACTACCTTAAGCGCTAACTTGAGCAGCGATTTGAGCGTGACCTTGGTTTTAGCAAGGTAAAAAAAAACAAGCTGGATGGGTTCGTGACCTTGAGCGGCAACTTGGTCGGCAGCTCGGAATTTCGCGGTTGCATTGCTTTGGTCCATAGATTTAGAAAGTAGCAGATATGCCCATCGACTGCGCAATCCCGTACAACGCAATACAAACCCCGCGATTGTGTGATGAATCCACATTTCACCGTTTTCGCAATGCATCACGGGATGCTGGTTCACAAAAATTACGTTTGCCGAAGAGTTACATGCTATAAAAACTGCATTTTTAATATGCTTCTTTTATGAATATATACCTCATATCTGCCAGAAATTATCAATACATATCCAGCTATAAAATTATGCTAGCAAAACTGATAAAAAGTTTTAATTTGTTAATATTAAACATATATATTTTTTTATTAGTCGAATTATCTCATGGTGCCATCTGGTGGCGTATGGCATGCCATGTGCTAGGGCTTACGAACTGCCTTATGGGATACTGGTTCACAAGTGGCTTCACCTTTCCCCCTAGGGACAGATCTGCTACTTTCTAAATCTATGCTTTGGTCACTGACTTGGTTAGCGTCCAAGGTAGTGTAACCGCGGTATGGTAATTCCTGGTTTTCGGACCACCTGCATTAACTAATCTTTTATAATTGTAGTACTTTTTTTTTATGTTGCATTTGCTGATTGATGTGTTTCAGGAGCTCACGGTGTGGGAAGGAGGCACATAAAGAACACCCTTATCAGTCATCATCCGGACAAGTACGCCTATCCTATACCACGTGAGTGGAGAACGCTGTGCCTATGTGGTATACTCCTTAGCATAGAAACAAGGGGATTTGGAAGAGTAACTGACACTGAAATTTTCAGTGTCAGTTACTCTTAGAACGTAGCGTAGAAGTGGTTTTCAGTCTGAAAACCACTTCTACGCAAGACCTTAAGAGCCTTTTTTTTTAACTGGGCCAAGTTGAATAGGGGCTTGATAGTTGATGTCTTCGATTTTCTTGAAACTTTCAGGATATGTTTGTAGTACTTACTATGATAAGAAAAAGTGAATTTCAGTTTTTCTTAAATCCGACTTGTCTGACCTTGAGAGTATGTCAAAGTTCCAGGTAATGGACCAATGGTGTACACTATGCCATCCTTCTACTTCTAAAGCCATGAGTGCATAGCCATGTACTTGATACTAGGTTCATGTCAGCATAATTAGTTTGGTGGGTCACTCATGAGTTTGAAGTTCAGGGTCCTTTGAAAAAGGACATTTTCGTCGATTTTTGTAATTCTCCGGCCTAATTATCTGCTTAAGCCATAAGTGACCCAAAAATGTAATTATTGGAGTAGTTGCACATACTAGGGTAGTATATAGAAAAATATAAAACACCATGGGATGGCCCTTTACTTTGATAGTTACATAGTATCAAAGATGACCATTTTCGAAAAAAGGCCATATTCAAAGGCCAGTACATAGTTCATTAACTTAGGAGCTAAATCGAAATTTGCTTACGAAAAATTTCTTTGAGAAAGCGAGGGATATTGTTAAGTATCGAGGGTCTTTTATTGGGGATGTTGCTTTTTGAATCAAATATTCTTATTATGGCATAGAAATAGTCTTATACGAAAAAAAGCATAGTGTCGTGTAGGCTACACGAAAATTTGGCATTATGAAGTTGGAGGGTTTAGTAAATTGAGAATTTAACAATTTAATATATTTATTTTGAATTTATATCCGAGGAAATAAATTAGATTTGTATTCGCCACCCAAAACCAATAATTCCACAATTTATACAAATACAAAAATTGTCGACCAACAACAGGCCATAGGCACAGCAAATTTGTTCCAAAATAAATCTAATTC